>JAJJWW010019423.1:600000-838888 GCA_023531295.1 Papaver armeniacum
GCCTAACAATTCTCCAAAGATCCCCCCCCTTTTACAGACTCACTCGACCCTTTATATAGGGTAATACATAGTGGATGACAGCTAAGCTATCCTTTATTTTCGGGAATGTCTCGCGAAGTGTCGCCAGTGTACAACTATTCAATCTCGCGACACTTCTTAACCCTCGCCAGATCTCACGTCTCCTTTATGTCTCGCCTGTCGTTATTCTTTGCGTCGTTTATTTTAGCTCTCTGCGACTGCCTCGCGACATCGTTGTTTATTAACTTCGCAAGTCCTGTACGTTGCGATATTATGGTCCTAAAAAATGGTGATAGGAACAGAATTCATGACTTCTGTCTCCTGGAGGCGGTTCATTTCCCATGTTCCATGGTGCAGGTATGTTTTCCATCAAGATTATAGCTTCCCATATTTTCTCTACACTAGCGTTCAAAGGGGGCATCTTGATTTCTTCCCATACTACCCTATGACCTCGCTGCTCTCTATGATAATTATGCTCTCCGACCTCCATAGGTTTCTTGCGGTCGATCAAGCCTTTGAATTTTATTATTTCCGCCACGGTTGTAGAAATTTCTTTCTCTTTCAAATTCTTCCTGATCGCGACTTCCCATGGCTACCAACTTTTGCTGACCATCATCCGGTATCATCATATCTTGTTGACCTTGCGAGGTACTCGCCACAATGTTTATCAATTTGGGTAACAAACTTGCATTCGCATCTCCTGAACTTGTATTCGCGACAGGGTATGATTCCATCTCATTTTGCTTTTCCTCTAAAGCAATATACTCCTCCTGATTGAAAGATGTTATTGTATTCTTCGGTAGTCCTTCAAACCATTTCAAAGATTCTCCTATCAAACTTGATGCAAAATATTTGCACAATATAGCATCATGATTCTCCCATTGTAACATACATCTCATATAAGCTTTGATATGTTTTATCGCACAAGTTGTTCCATCGAAAATGCTGGTTAATGTAGGTAAATTGCACTTCGGTGGTATTCCTCCTAATTGTATCTCTTGTGTGAACTGAGTTTTCGCAGCTTCTTCTATGGCTTCATCCAACTGTCTCTTTCCTCCTCCACTTTTACTGTTCATCATTCCTCCTATTTCTGCCAATTCTCTCAAAATTTGTTCATTTACATCAGAATTTGAATCCATTGGTCTTTTTAGTTCCGCTTCTCTTCTCCTGCGGTCATGTCTACTTTGACTTTCTTGTTCATCATTCTCTTCCCGTCTTTCTCTGCGATCTTCTCCTTCATTTCTTTCACGAATTCGCACACCGTTATATCTATCAATTTCTCTTCTTTGTTGCATATCGGTTCTCCTTTGTACTCTTTCATATTCTTCATTGATATTACCATTGTTGCGATTTTGTTCTTGCCTTCTTTCTCGATTATCATGATTATTTTTCCGAATTGCCTCTTCTAACTCCTGTTCTTCCATTTCTGCTCTCAATCTTTCTCTCTCACAGGCTATACGTGCTTGTTCAACATAGTGTCTTTCAATTTCATCTTCAATCTCTTTTTGCTTCCTCCGTGCTTCTCTCCCATGCAATATCCTTCTTCCTTCTTCTTGATTTTCTTCATCAACTGGATTATTCTGCCCCTGATGTTGCATATTTCCTTAATTTCCATCATTCTGCCTATTTTGAAGAGTCTCGGGACGTGGGATATAACGATCTTCCATCATTTCTCTTCTCTCGCAATGTTCTATGCCTGGATTTTGCGCTTCTTCTTGGTTTTCTTCATCAGCATTTTTTGTAGGTAAAATTCTCATTCTTTCCTCTCTAACTGATCTTCTCGACCTTCTGTTTTGTAATCTCATGTTTTCCATCCTCAACTCATGATTTGTCTTGTCAAATTTGCACGTTCTCGCCTCTAATCGTCTTTCTTCATGTATTGTTTGTCTCAACGCCTCTAATGCTGCGATCTCTTCATTTCCATGAATTATTTCTCCAATCCCTTCTCGATCTCTCTCCTCTTGTCCATTATTTACCAATTGTTGTTCTTCTCCCCTTTCGTCCGCAAAGTCTGATCTCCAAGTATGCACGCTTACTCTATCATAATCCACAGTTCTATTCACTACTGGTTGAATTGGTGATTGAATTTGATTTTCTTCATTATTCCTTATGTTCATTCTTGAGGATTCTCCCATATCATTTCTCCCTTCTCCAGCAAGTCTCCTACTCCTTCTAACAGTTGTTGGTTGCTCGGATGCGTTTCTTCTTCTATCCATTTCTTAATTTTGGTAAACTGTTGAAAATTATATGAAATTCCTTACCTACTACTCCAAATTCTTTCAAATCACGATGTCAATCCTTACTCTCCCCCTGTTTCTAGCGCCAATATGTAGTTGCAGGAAATCCTACACTACACCCCTCACAAGAATCCACACAACTAAGCCATTGAAGATGAACAACTATGATTTTTATTGATTAATTCCTTGAATGTTTACAAGATAAAATGGAAAAGAGCTAAAGAAATTACAATCACTACAAATTTTCTCTCTCTTAATGACTTGTATAACACCCAGAAAAAGATCTCTCATCAACATTCCTGCTCGACTCTTTATATAGGGTATTACACAATGGATGACAAACTAAAGTCGTCCCTTTATTTTGGGAATGACTTGCGAAATATCGCAAGTGTACAAATATATAATCTCGCAGCTCTCCTAAATCTCGCTAGGTCTGTACATCTTTCTCGTGTTTTAGTTGTCGTCATTCATTGCGTCATTTATATTACTCATTTGCGACACTTTCACAATGCTGTCGTTTATTGAACTCGCGAAGTATTGATGTCGCGATATTCTGATCCTACAATACGTTAGGGAATGAAACAGTTCAAGTCAAATATCACTAACCTCAAGTGGAAGGATGATATTGTCATTGTAGCTTCTTACTTCTTCACTTCTTCAAGTCTTCGCAATACTTGTAATGTCTCATATCCTAATACTTTGAAGCTAACCTATATGAAGTTGACTCTAGTACATAATCAAGCGACTCTTAAAATGAGTTTTGATTCACTAAAATATGACAACCAAACTTGACATACCAACACTTGGTGGGTTCAACCGAGCTATGCTCTAACACATACATCGTACCTTCTCCAGCAAAGTACGATTCATGCGTTAGCTACCCCATTTTGTTGCGGTGTCTTCTTAACTGTGAAGTGCCTTTTTATCCCCTCATCCTGACATACTTGCAAGAATGGATCATTCTTGTACTCTCCACCATTATCCGAACGTAGTACTTTGATCTTTCTGCCAGTTTGAGTCTCAGTTACCTTCTTCCACCTCACAAAGACTTCTAGGACTTCATTCTTAGGCCTCATATTGTACACCCATACGCGCCTAGAATAGTCATCAATGAACGACACAAACCAATGTTTCTTCCCCAATGATGCATTATTCGAAGGACTCAAAACATTTGAGTGAACATAGTCAATAACTCCACTAGTATTATGGATTTATATGCCAAAGATTGTTCTTGTTTTCTTTCCCTTAACACAATGTTCACAAAATGTTAACTTGCAGGATATAGAACCTTTCAACAAGTTTTGTTGAACCAAACTATGCAACGAATTCTCACCAGATGTGCAAGTGTCATGTGCCATAGCTTTGTTTTCTCGGTAGATGCACTCTCGATGTGTTGTAAATAGACACATCCCCTCGTTGTTGTACTCCCAATCAAGTAGTACAAGTTATGATGATGTGTGCCCTTCATGATTACCATAGATCCATAGATTACCTTTAGAACACCATTTTCAGCGACTAACTTATAACACTTAGTTTCTAAAGTTCCGAGTGAAATCAAATTCTTCTTTATGTAAGGTACAAATCTTACCTCCTTCAGCTCTTTAACCATACCATCATGCATCTTGATATGAACACTACCAATCCCAATCACCCTGCAGGTATGATTGTTTCCCATACGTACTTCTCCATCAAGCTCTTCAAAGCTTGTGAACCAGTCCCGATATGGACATATATGATACGTTGCTCCAGTATCTAACACCCATGTACCATTTGTAATAACACAAGCTGATGGTGTCACAGTTAGCGAGAAATCAGAAGCATCATCTGATTCTTCATTACCTTTTGCAATGTTCACCTCGGTATTACTATTATCTCATTCTCTTTCCTTACGCTTGGTACAATCCTTATCCCAATGACCTAAGTCATGGCACCAAGCACACTCATCTTTACACAGTCTACTCTTAAAACACCCTCTACCTTTACCTCAACCACTAGTCTTCTTTCTCATGTCTGTTGAACGACCTCTTGCAAGAACCACATCATTATTAGCTTCACTTGCAAGGTCTTCACAGTCCATCTTCCTGAACTCCTCACTACGCAATGTTGTAGTGACCTCAGCGTATGTCATCTTATCCTTGCGGTGCATTAATTCTTTATCAGAGGTTCGTACTTTTCAGGAATAAAGTTTATCAGACACAAAGCTTGTTCCTCGTCCTCGATTATCTCGTCGTAGTTAACCAACTCAGCAAGAAGTTTATTACTCCCTCCGTTCCACTTTATATGAGTGTTTAGGGTTATTTTGTTGTTCCACATTACTTGATAGTTTTCATGTTTTTCCCACAAAACTACCAACAATACCCTCACAATTTGTCTTGAAACCATAAGTTTATTTTTAAATACACTAATAGCAATTAATGCTTGAAGACTTTTCTCAAGGGCATAGATAGAATTTTTTTATACCTCTCTCCATTTCTTAATCTACGTGAAAACTCCTAAAACATCATCTAAATTGGAACGGAGGGAGTATATGAATCTAGGTGCTCAATTAGAGTTGCACCCTTCTTCATGTTATAGCGATACAAATTCCTCTTAAGATGTATCTTATTGGCCACGTTCTTCACTAGGTATTCCTTCTCTAGATTTTCCCAAATATCCTTAACTGAAGTCTCGTGATGATAATTAACTCTTACTGTCGTTGCTAAACACCCTTGAATCGAACCCAGACATAATTTATTCATCTTGTTCCACTGCTTGGCAGTCATATCTGCTGGACGACCTTCTAGAGCTTCTTCTAGGTCAAGATGAACAAGAGCATCCATTACATCCATTCTCCATAAACCAAAGTTATTGGTTCGTGTATATTTTTTTACCTTGAGTTGTGATATATGTGAATAAAGTATTTCTTCTTTTGTTTCTTTATCTTTACTTGTGGACTCCGAATGTTGTACCGGATCAACTGGTTTTTCCCTGTCAACCATTGTTCACAGACAACCAAATAGAGATGAAAAAAAAAACTTTGAGATCAGACTTACCTCAAGCAATCTTCAGAAAAACACCTTCACTTCTACTGTAATATGAATACCCGTATCCAAGAGCGTCTCCTTGCTCTGATACCAATTGTTAGGACAATTGGATCAGTCTGATACCAATTGTTGCGCCAAAGCCTGCGGAAGCGTTGGGTTTGCACTGCTACAATGGTACTCCAATATTTCCAAGAACACAATCACACACACACACAGACACATACACACACACAAAAAGAACAAGTATTTAACGAGGTTGAATCTTCGGGAAGGAGTAAGCAATTTTATATATCACCATATAGGAGGGAGCAATTGCAAAGACTTAGAAGACAAGAAGAGAACTCCAGGTGTGTTTCTATTAGGTTCTCTCTATGGCTATTTATACATATCAATAGGACTAGACACATTCCTTAACAAGGATTACTTTCCTACAAGTATAGGGGTTCCTAACTTAACTCTAAGAGACAAACCTCTTAATTTGTTATACTTAGGACACTAGTAATTGGTTTCCTAAATATCCTGGACCATCCTACCAACACGAACAACAAACAATGGAACTTAAAATTAAGGAAAAGAACTGCATGCCAATGCAGATGAAAAGTTGCACTTTTAAGTGACTACAAATTCTAGACTTTCATATTCCAACTTGCCATTAAGTCCTCAAACAATAAACCCTTAAATTTTTTAAAATGGAGAAACGATACAGTACAATGATGATTTCGAAATATGATTGATCTTTGATATAGAAGGTATTTTTGTTCCTCTCAATCCATAAGCCTACCATAAAGATGTGTATTGATTTGTCAATCTTTTCTTGCATGACTTGTGTTGATGGTGGGTTTTAATTTGAGGTTAAAATTGTAAAACAGGAAAAATTATGCTACTGACATCTTGTAAAAGATAAAGCCACTTATAAGTGTTGGATACTCCCTCACTTAATTCACCAAGAATGGAGAATGTGGCAACAATCCCATTCTCAGTGAATACATGAAATTCCTCCAGGTTGGAGCATGTGGCAACAATCCCATCCTCGTGAATTTCATATCAGCCTTGTATTTCCAAAGACTCATTATCAGTGTGGCATGACGACTGAGTGTTACTCTTACAGAGTAACACGAACCTCCAAGCACTATAATGAAACCATGTACGAAATACCCGTACAGGCTGACTCTCGGTGTGTTATACTAGCCTGATTGAGCCCCTCTCGGTGTGTTATACTAGCCCGATTGAGCCCCTCTCGGTGTGTTATACTAGCCCGATTGAGCATCCGGACTGACCGTATCAGTCCGGATATGATCGCCTCATCCAACTCCACAAGCATGATTGGATGACCAGATCAATTCCATCACCCCTGCGGGTATGGAATATCCACCGCCTAGCCTCGCCAAAAACGTTCATACCAAGCATTATGGACGGAAAACCCTAAATTAGGGTTTGCGGCATATTACATGTGTCGCAAAGCAGTCTCAACCATCCATCTTCGCAGGTATAGATGGAGGGTGTAGATGTAGATTCAAAGGGCCCAGAGCATGTCAACACGATCACCGTTTGCCCGCCTACATACTTGACCAATCGGTCAGGACCAACCATGGTTGGTCGTCCCAATTCGTACGCCCAAAGGGAGCATGGTCACACGGCTATGAAAGCCAAAATTAGGGTTTCAAGCCATCACGAGCGTCCATCTTCTCCGGCACGAATGGATGGTCACAGATTAGATTAAGCAGGTCCGGTCATACCAGCATGACCACCGTGGGCCTGTCTATCCCCTCACTTGATCGGACAAGGCATATCATGCCTGACCATCCCAAAACGCACGTCCAAACTTGCGTGGTCACACCTCCCAAACCGCAAACTAATCTCGACCGCTCAACTTCGCCGGACGATTTGAGTGGTTCAGATCACGTTTTCATGGGATAATCAGGTGTAGGCGTGAACACCAGCCTACCATCTTCACGTCAAACCAACCGGCCAAGACCGACCAAGTTAGGTCGTCTTGGAACACGCACCGGAAAAAAGCATGGTGCGCGGCTTTTTGCGGCATCAAATTCCTATTGCAAAATCGATCTCAACCACTCCTCTTTGCCGGTAAAATTGAGTGGCCTAGATCGCACCTTCATGGGATAGTGAGATATGGACGTGTACACCGGCATGCTACCTACACGCACGCCCGGTCGGTCCTCTCCGAAATCCTTCCCATGCTTGGTTTCGACCAAACTGAAGAGTGATGCCTGCGCACCTCTTCAAAACCCTAATTTCATTAACGGTCGCAGATGAGTGTCTCAAAGATCATCTCATCCGTCCAACTTCACCAGCTTGGTTATACAACCCTGGTCAGGAGTTAGTTGGTCAGTGAGGCGTCATTACCCATCACTTTACCACACCATGATGCAGTACCTGCATAAAATACACACGATACTTCACAAGTATCGACTTCCTGAATAACGTAGTTATTCAATTCAACATTACATGCTATCTTTCGTGGATCCACGATCCACACATTCCAGACATCAATCATGTCACAAACTGGGGGGATACATACTGGGGTATTGGTCTGGCGGTTTACAACATGCAGCGTGCAACGCGCCATCACAAGAACATGTTAAGAAGTCATGGACGGTTAGAGATGAACAGGAGAAGTGGGCAAGACTGGTCGTGTGGCACCGACGCACAACTCCACTACTCCATCACTCCACTTCCCACGAGAGACGTGAATAAGACTCGGTGACTTGTATAAATAGGTTCTCCACCCTATTTACAAACAACGGGAGAAAAAACAGAGAAAAACAACAAGAAACACTAGAGCCTGCTTACACCAATCGTAAGCTTGTTCACTTTCCTGTTACAAGTCATAAGCAAGTCTACACCTTCACATTCTCAACACCTTCTTTGCTTCCTCCCTAAGATCAACCCCATCTCCTTCACTTTGTGACCGAAACAAGTCTGGAACGGCCATTTCTTGGTTTAGGCCGGACTTGCACAGATTGATCTCTCGAATCTACAAGCACTCACCGCGCAGTGCATTTGTTTAAGGTTTAAATTCATTCCTCATCCACACCCCAAATTACCAAATTCTGCAGGAGTAGTTTTCACCCATAAACAATTGGCGACCACAGTGGGAGGTTGATCTCTCGGTTGTAAAGTCAATCTCTTCAATACCGTTCAATCAATTCTGAGATGGTTGGTCTTAGGACCGCTTCGACAGTCTCAAATCCTGATGGCTCCTCCAACGGAGATACCCCCCTCCTAACGGTGTATCCGACGGCATAATCAGAAGACTTCCAACATTAAGCGAACTAGCTCGGGTGTGGGAGATTCACACGAAGAACATGGAGCTAATCAAAGAAGCGGTAAGAAACGACATACTTGATCTCCTCATCAAGATGACGTCGAAATGAGCATTCAGGAGATTTCTACACGGGGACTAATTCCCCTCGGATCAAACGGTTTTACTACGAACCGCAGAGACCGGTGGATCGAGAAGCGACATCTCTAGTAGAAAGCTTGTGTGAACTCTTGCACCTCTCGAGGAATCAACGGCGAGACGTTTCTCGCAATTAATAAAATAGCTCTGGATGCACACCTGACTCCTTCTCATCCAGAAGTCCTAGCTGCATCAGAAATATCTGTAAACAATGTCACATTTACGGAAGACGACATGATGACAGAGGAGGGTCACAACCGGGCCCTACATGTTACCGCACACATCAAGGGTTCGGAGTTCAGAAGGGCCCTCGTCGACACAGGAGCATCTTCGAATGTAATTACTCTCAAGACAGCCAAGGTTAGCCTATGCGAGATTGTACGACAGCCCACCACGATGACGGACTTCGAAGGAAATCAGACTTGCACATACGGGTATGTCAATCTGAACTTATCAGTAGGACCCGTTCAATCAAGAGCAAAGTTTGAGGTCATAGAAAAAGAGCCGGACTACCATATGATTCTGGGGAGACCATGGCTTCACGACAATAAGGTCATTCCCTCGACGTATCACCAGTGCCTGAAGACCATGCTAAACGAGAAAGTCATCCGCATTCCTGCATCATTGTCTCCGTATGCACCAATATGCGGAGTGGAGCTGTTCGAGCCAAAAGGTACCACACAGGGGGGATCAGAAAAAGTCCTCTGCACCCCACTACCCACGTGGGCTTCAATCAAGGAAGGAGACCGACTTACACCACTGGAGGCCAAACACTACAGCACACGTTCTGTAACGAGGCGTCCATCTCTATCCGGTGAGACTCCAACTCATGCTCACACCAAAAGGGGACGCACTTTCGAGGTGAAACGTGATCAGAAGGGGAGAACAATATACCGGCGCCGCTGTTAGCAATTAGCAGGAGAGAATGGAACCCAGCCTCTCCGCCCAATTGAATGCTGCAAGAATGATGAAACACAAGATGAGGTACCAGACGCCCCGCAGCAACTACAAGATGGAACCAATTCCACAACTGACGAGCTCGAGACTGTTAACATCGGGAATGAAGAATCTCCCAGGCCGGTCTCTATCAGTTCGACTCTGTCCACAGACGAACGCACGAGTCTTGTTCAACTACTCAAGGAGTACCAAGATGTGTTCGCCTGTACATACGAGGAAATGCCTGGTCTGGATGAAAAATTGGTCACCCATCACTTACATGTCATACCTGGATCCAAGTCAATCAAGCAATCTCCGAGGCAATTCAGACATGAAGTAGAGGAACAAATCAAGAACGAAATTCAGAAGCTGCTAGCTGCTAGCTTCATCAGGCCTATTCATCATCCAACCTGGTTAGCCAATGTGGTCCCAGTAAAGAAGAAAAACGGAAAGATCCGGTGCTGCGTATATTTCAGAGACTTGAATAAGTGCTGCCCCAAGGACGACTTTCCTCTACCTAACATCGACATGTTAGTAGACGCCACCAGCGGACACGGCATGTTCTCCTCCATGGATGGATGTAGCGGCTACAACCAGATAAGGATGTACGAGCATGATGCAAGTAAGATAGCTTTTAGAAATCCTCTCGGAAATTTTTATTATACCATACTGCCATTTGGTTTAAAGAATACCGGTGCAACGTATCAACGCTCTATGACGACAATCTTCCACTGGAGCCAATACCTCAAGGGAGAAGCCTCAAGAAGATAACGATGTCCACGCGTCATATCGAGCAAGATCCGGGCGAGTCACTCTATCAGACAGTGGTCGAAAAAGATCCAGGCGAGTCACTTTATCAGACAGTGGTACATGTCTATCATGCTATGTTGGAGAATCCGCGCTTTTGGTCATCCTATGGAGCTGTTGAACGCTCATCTACAACAACATATGCCCTGATAGAAAGAAACAGGCCTGTCGGTAATGAAGAGCCTCATAATGTTTATAGGGGCATATATCTCACCAACAGACGATACAACCTTCAGCCTTCTGTAAGAAGTTCCCTGAAGCAGCAAGAGGAAAACCACCGAGATACAACATCCTGCGCGTCCGTCAAGTCCAACTCCAGTACCACATGCACGACTCCCACAATGATGAAACAATGTCCAAGATATTCCATATCTGGCTCGACAACAACCACTACGAACAAACCATGTAAACCACGCTTGGGGACTGAGGCTCAGCATGAAGTTCCTTCACCGCCAGTCATGGAATTCTTCAACATGAGAGATGGTGGTCAAGAAGCATGGAATTCGGCAAGGGTAAATCGAGGCGAAGATGGAAACACTTCAACGCTCACTCTAGCAGAAGCTGCTTCAATGGTCTATTCAAGAGCCGCCTCAACGCTCTCTCCGGGACCTACGTTCGCTTCAGAATCCTTCTTCAACACTCTCTCCAGGATCCACCTCAACGTTCGCACCAGAAACCACTTTAACATCCTCTCGAGCCGTTTCAACACTCAAGTTGCATCAATAATCTACGCTCTGGTCAAGTTATCTTTGATGTACTCATTACTCAACATACGTCACATCCATCCTTCATGAGGGCCCAGCGGAGCATGAAAAACCTTGAAGTCGATAGGAGAAGGGTTATCTTGTGGAACGGATATTTTCATATAGTTGAAAGGGCGCGGTGAACAACTCATCATCAATGTTCGGCATATCTTTGAAGTCATCAACACCTCGACTTGACACCAGCATTATCCCCTGAAGACATCTCAACAGGAGTTCTTTTCTTCATTCTACAATAAAATACATGAGTCAGTGCTTGTTTAAAAACGCGTGAGATGTGTAGTCACACACGACAGAACACACATTCACGTTGGAGTACATAAGGCTGGTATTGGGTCCAAACACCGGTATTGATCAAGTCTCAAGTCCGGTGTTGATCAAGTCATAAGTCCGATATTACTCAAGTCTCAAGTCCGGTGTTGACCAAGTCACAAGTCCGGTATTGCTCAAGTTTCAAGTCCGGTGTTGATCAAGTCACAAGTCCGGTATTGATCAAGTCACAAGTCCAGTATTGCTCAAGTTTCAGTCTGGTATTGATCAAAGTCACAAGGCTGGTATTCGAATAAAATAGGCGCACGCAGAAGGGCCGGTTTTCAGTCGAAACACAGGGTCGACGTTCAGTCAGGCACGCGGAGGGTCCCACTTGATCCCAGCCCCAGATTGGTCGAAGCAGACACAGCCATCCCCAATCAAAGCTCTCTCTCCAGAAGAAGGCGTTTCAGCTCCAACACCTCAACGCTCTCCCGGGCCTGCTCCAGAAGCTGCTTCTACGCTTTCTACAGGACCCACATTTACATTTGAGCACACAAGGTTCATTTTTTAAAAAAAAACAAGCTTGCTCACATCGGGTCCCACGTTCGAGCAAAGCAAACAGCAAGGCCGGTGTTTGGTCAAAGCATCAAGTCCGGTGTTTAGTCAAGCTAGGCTGGTCGGTGTTTGGTCGAAGTAGCAAGATGACACTCGAGCAAGTACATCAACCGTACGGTCAAATTAGGCACAGGACATGGCCGACGTTTGAAACATGTACACGGTGGTCCCGCGTTTGATCGAAGCATGCACACCTGCCCTTGTTCGAATCAATCATGCTTACATCGGGTCCCACGTTCGATCAAGCAGACGCAGCGGACCCACGATTAACCAAAACAGGCACATCAAGCCCACGTTCGATCAAGCAGGTGCAGTATCCCCACAAACGAAATAGGCGTAACAGTCCATCGAAGCAGGCAAGACCGACATCATGCTAGGGGAACACTCGCCTGGACGCCTCTTGAACGTGACGTGCTCCAAGGACAGGATGACCCGTCTCTCTTGGTAACATCTAACTTTGTCTCATAAGATTTGTCTTTAACTGTCACCATCTCACGCCTACCACACAATAGTGTAACCATTATGTGCTAGGCAGGGGACTTAATGTTGATGGTGGGTTTTAATTTGAGGTTAAAATTGTAAAAACCGGAAAAAAATATGCGCTGACATATTGTAAAAGATAAAGCCATTTATAAGTGTTGGATACTCCTCACTTAATTCACCAAGAATGGAGCATGTGGCAACAATCCCATTCGTGAATACATGAAATTCCTCGAGGTTGGAGCATGTGGCAACAATCCCATCCTGTGAATTTCATATCAGCCTTGTATTTCCAAAAGTACTCATTATCGGTGTGGCATGACGACTCGAGTGTTACTCTTACGAGTAACACGAACCTCATAGCACTATAATGAAACCATGTACGAAATACCCGTACATGCTGACTCTCGGTGTGTTATACTAGCCCGATTGAGCCCTCTCGGTGTGTTATAATAGCCCGATTAAGCATCCGGACTGGACCGATCGGTCGGATATGATCGCAGATCATCCAACTCCACAAGCATGATTGGATGACCCGGATCAATTCCATCACCCCCAAGCGGTATGGAATATCCACTTTGCCAAACCAATGCGGAACCCGCACGGTCGGCCATTGGCCTAGCTGCAAAAAACGTTCATACCAAGCATTATGGACGGAAAACCTAAATTAGGGTTTGCGGCATATTACATGTGTCGCAAAAGCGGTCTCAACCATCCATCTTCGCAGGTATAGATGGAGGGTGTAGATGTAGATTCAAAGGGCCAGGAGGATGTCAACACGATCACCGTGTGCCCGCCTACATACTTGACAAATCGGTTAGGACCAACCATGGTTGGTCGTCCCAATTCGTACTCCCAAAGGGAGCATGGTCACACGGCTATGAAAGCCAAAATTAGGGTTTCAAGCCATCACGAGCGTCCATCTTCTCCGGCACGAATGGAGGGTCACAGATTAGATTAAGAGTCCGGTCATACCAAAGATGACCACAGTGGGCCCGTCTATCCCCTCACTTGATCGGCCAAGGCATATCATGCCCGACCATCCCAAAACGCACGTCCAAACTTGCGTGGTCACACCTCCCAAACCGCAAACTAATCTCGACCGCTCAACTTCTCACGGACGATTTGAGTGGTTCGAGATCACGTTTTCATGGGATAATCAGGTGTAGGCGTGAATACCAGCCTACCATCTTCACGTCAAACCAACCGGCCAAGACCGACCAAGTTAGGTCGTCTTGGAAAACGCGCCGGAAAAAAGCATGGTGCGCGGCTTTTTGCGGCATCAAATTCCTATTGCAAAATCGATCTCAACCACTCCTCTTTGCCGGTAAAATTGAGTGGCCTAGATCGCACCTTCATGGGATAGTGAGATATGGACGTGTACACCGGCATGCTACCTACACGCACGCCCGGTCGGTCCTCTCCGGTCGGTCCTCTCCGACACTTTGTCTCAAAGATCAAACAAGTGCTTAGTTATACAACCTTTCAGGAGTTGGGAACGGCCATTTCTTGGTTTATGCCTATCTTTCGTGGACTTGCAGATTGATCTCTCGAATCTACAAGCACTCACCGCGCAAGAGTGCATTTGTTTAAGGTTTAAATTCATTCCTCATCCACACCCCAAATTACCAAATTTCTGTAGGAGTAAGCAAGTTTTCACCCATAAACAATTGGCGACCACGGCCATTTCTTGTGGGAGGTTGATCTCTCGGCATTTGTTTAAAGTCAATCTCTTCAATACCAAATTCAATCAATAAACTGAGATGGTTGGTCTTAGGACCGCTTCGACAGTCTCAAATCCTGATGGCTCCTCCAACGGAGATACCCCCCTCCTAACGGTGTATCCGACGGCATAATCAGAAGACTTCCAATATTAAGCGAACTAGCACGGGTACAGGAGATTCACACGAAGAACATGGAACTAATCAAAGAAGCGGTAAACTGCATACTTGATCTCCTCATCAAGATGACGTCAGAAATGAGCAAAGAGGGTAGGAAGTCTAAAGACAAAGAGATGAAATGAGCAAAGAGGGTAGGAAGTCTAAAGACAAAGAAGGTTTGATTTGCACATGTTGTTGACAAGTGCTGGGTAAAGTATCCTAATCTAAAACCAAAAGGGGTGCAGAAAATAGAATCCATGATGGAAACATTAGTCGCACAAGCTCCGAAAGAAATCCAAGGACTAACAGAACCTAATCAAAAGCTCTCTCTAATGGCAGGAGGCGTAGAAGAACTTACAAAAGACGATCCAAGGGAACGACTCTTCACAGTTAAGATGCAGGTTAAGACAACACTTATAGATGATGTTATTGACCCGAGAAGTCAAAAGAATTTACTTTCACATTCTTTGGTAAAAAAGTTGGGTTTGAACTTTGAAGACATTCAAACATCCGAAACCCTATCCTTTAGGGTGGCTTTAAAAGGAAGGTGGGCTACAGGTTGCAGAGCAGTGTACATTCAAGTTTGCTCTTGATGATTCATACATTGATGAGGTTACATGTGATGTGGTTCCGTTAGATGTTTGTCAGGTTGTACTTGGTAGTCCTTACTTGTGGGATCGAGATGCGGTTTTACAGGAGAGAGTATACCTTTACCAAAGATGGGAAAGTTTTTTTAATACGAGCTATAGACTCTCCTCTTGAGGGAGCAAGCTTGATTACAGCCACTCAGGCAAAATGGTTGGTGAATGCTAGAACAAAGTTCATTCTCCTTATCCGTTCTCTTGACGAGAAGCCGAGTAGAGTTTGTTTGGAAACCCTAACCAAACAACAAGAAGACGACCGAGGAAGGTTGAAGATGTTTGAACCACCATTACTAGATAATGAAGGAGATGACAAGATAATATTTCCACATGTGGAAGACTTGTGGTTTGATAGAGAAGAACCAATCGAAGAGTATTGCATTACGAAGCGAAGAGTGACTAAGACAAGAAGATAAGGACGCTTTTCTAATTGGAAGTCAAAGTCAAGTTCCCAGCAAGGAGAGATGGTACAGCAGGGTGAAAGGAACTCTCGGGTTCCCTAACCTCCAAATCTAACTTTCATAGGAGTTCAAGTTCTTGAGGGGGGGCGCATGATACATGTGTATCTTCCTCTTGCCGGGAACTAGTGATCATCAAGACGGATTGAGGATAGAATTATAATTTAGGAGGGATTATTGATTTAAGGCAGTATTCCTATAAAAGGAAAATAAATTCCTAAGAGGTTTGGGAAACCAAACCAAAGTAAGTAAGTATGCCAAGATAAGGAAATACTTCCTAGACAAGGTAATATTCCTAGAAAGGGAAATATACCTAGAAAGGGAATTATTCCTAGATAAGGAAATAGATTCCTATAAGGTTTGGGAAACCATTAAAGCTATAAATAGAGATGTTTAGCTCATAGCTAAGACAATCTAGAGAGTGTAGTTTGACACCTAGAAAAGGAGGTTTAACACACATACCTAGAGAAGTTTGTGAGGCAATTAATTATTATAAAATCAAGCTTAGAGAATATTTTAAGGTTATTTACCTAGAGAGATTGTGAGCGTAACAAAGAGAGAATTGTAACAGTTTTCTTGTTCATAATCTAGAGAAGATATATTTCTTCGAATCTGGTTTCTAGTGTGTTCTGTTTTCTAGTTTTCGTCTATAATTATTTTGAATTCCGCATCTATAATAATAGTCACCAAGATACATAGATCAATAGGTATCAGATGTGGTCAAGCCACATACTTCAAGTATGTGGCCTTTCTTTATATGTCAACACATATTAAAAAGTTGAAGATAAAGTCCCATAACCATTTTATTACACAATTGTTTAACTAAAAAAAAAGGTTAACTTCCTACTTTTTTTTAAAAAGTGAATGCTTTACGGGGTTTTAGAGGGGGCAAGTTTTTAAGTTATATAGGTGTCAAGAGTTAAAGAGGGTCCACATACTCATTGTATGTGGCCCGACCACATCGTAGACGGAGGGGTTAACTTTAGTTTTGTTCTTCCGTCCTCAAAGAAGTTATCCGACAAGAAGAAATAAGTTTCATCTTGATCGCACCCTGCATTTTTTGTGTTGATAAGTAGTCGTGGATGTTTTTCGGATTGAGAAAAGTGTAATTGAGTGAAGTGTTCGTCGTGCTCAATTAATAACTTCCATCTTACAAACACACTAGAATCGCATTAGTGCCTTCGCGGATGATCTACTTAATATTTCGCATAATATGTCGTTACTTAGATTAAGGATACTGCTATCAATAGAGTCTAAAACATCAGAAACATCACCACTTATTTTCATCTCCATCACTATCATTTTCTTCTTCTTTGCTTCTAAGATACAAAAAAAAAAAGAACCTGCTCATGTCTATAAATGTATGTGACTAGTTGCAATTTTAGAAATTTTGAAAGATAGGAAATATTCTAAAGAAGGTAAAATGAGGGAAAGAAGATCTTATGCGGTTATGCTGCAAGAATAGGAATCCGTTTACAAATGAGGGTGGTATTGAAGTTCCAAATCAAACAAGAAGAAGAACAATTTACAATCTACCTCATCTCAGGAATGAAATTGTAATTATGTCTCCTACTCAACTATCATCAGGTTAAAGTCTGTAGGAGAAAAAGTCAAAGGAAAACTAGTAAGCACAACAGAGACAGAGTCAGGTAAGTCTCTAACTCATTCTGTTGAGTTAATCCGACCGATAAAGGGTCTTAAATCACCCGAATTCGTAAATAAGTCGTCTTTTATTTCCACTTTTCTAAATATAAAAAAAAATTAATAAAACTAAAAAACCAAAAAGATTTTATTTGTAGGAAAAATGTTTTGAAGAACAACATACTCGGCATAAACAAAGGGCTTGTGAATGCTAGCAAACCATGAAAACTGTGGAACCACCAAGTAGAAAAACCTGAACTGACTGAAGAAGTAAAGTTTGTCAATCAGAACAAGGAAGATCAACCTTTAAGGGCACCTCATAGAAACAAGATGTATACGACCAAAATGTGGATACAATGCAAAGAGAAACCATTGCAGTAAAGACCAGAATTGATGTGGAAGACCTTAATAAGAAGGAAGAGAGATTCAAAATACATGAAGATGAGTTTTTTCACCGTATAAAGGCAAGAAGATGAGTCCTCTACTTGAAGAAACAATTTCTTACAAGGCCATGTCATTAAATATCAAAAATGATGGAGCAACTAATCATAAGACAACGAATGATTTTACCAGCACAAGGTTCGGAAAAGTTACTAATGAAAAAATAATGAATGATTTTCTCAGCACAAGGTTCAGGAAAGTTATTAATCATAAGAGAATGAATGATTTTCCCAGTATAAGGATCAAGAAAGCAATTTATCCGAAGACAATGAATGATATGTCCAGCATAAGGTGCAAGAAAACAATTAATCAGAATGCAATAAAGGATTTTTCCAACATAAGGTTTAAGAAAGCTACTAATCTGAAGACAATGAATGAATTTCGGAGCATAAGGTTCAAAAATGCAATTAATTAGAAGGTAATGTTGAGAGTAATAATTTGGCTATATTAGTCAGAAGAGGTGTAATCGTGAAAAGCTAGCCAATGAATAATGTGAAACTTATCTTCTTCCCTAAATCCTTCTGCAACTTCTTTCTCTAGCAATGTCTCCTCATTATCCCTCTAATTAGTCTAATTTTTCTCCTAATCCTCTAATCCCCTCTATCTATTCCAAATTATCTCTATCCTTAGAGATCCAATTTGTATTGGGTTCACAACAGATACATCATTCCAAATTGAAGATTTCAAAAACGCTTATGATATGCTCCGTCAACAAAACAGTTTTGATCGTGACTTAGATGAAGCTCTGAATCCAAAAGTCAGTGCAGATGCTAATCCCGGTAATATTCATACCTCTACAGCAGGGCCTACAAGTCCGTTAAGTACTGGAGAAATTATGCCGGTTTTAATCTTTTTTCACGGTGGTAGTTTTGTCGTGGTATTTTTCATAGATCTTTCTTTTCAACAACAGACCAAAGCATGTGCCGTCATATCCTAGTATATAATATAATATAATATTAATTCATTTTTCTATGAATGGTTAATTTAATAAAGATGAAAATTACACACTTTTGGTTGGTAATCTAGCAACAAGCTGGGCTCCAACTCCTTTCTGAATAACAATACCTAATCTATGAAAAATAAAACTACCAACTCCACTACTAGCATCATTAATAACTAAACAGTTCTTTAGACGCTTGAAAAAACATAAAGTATCATCTCCCAGTTCTCCTAAGGTAGAGAAATCCAAAACGCCAAGACCATATCCAAGTGATGTACACTTATCCAAGTATTTAGTGCGTTTCCGCGCAACAACATTAGAAATAGCTTTGCCAGGAACGAAAGAGCGAATGCCATCACCTGTGAAGGGAGAGACACCTGTGACATCCATGCAAACATCCTTACCATTTTCCCAGTTAAGAACAAGGATATCCGCAGGCCGTAGATCTTTGTCATCATCCGACTGAAGCACCCAAAAGAAACTTCCTTGCGCGCAGGCACACCAGCTTTGTAACAAATGTCAACAACTATATCACGTACAAAGTCATGTCGAAACTTAATTACAACATCCTTAGCACAATGAAGCGCATGGTCTCCATAAATGTCCATAGATTTGTTACAACTGGAGCATAACCCATTCTCAACAAACATTGGGATACCCAGGCGATAGCAAAGGACAACTCTGAACTGTCTCAGCCCGAGGCATTGATTAAGCCCACTAATAGGTATTGCTAATAAATAATCTTGTGCATGCTTAACTTGGTTACACTGCCACAAAATGGAATCTCTAACAGACATAGAAAATTGGTCTGGGATTTTCTTCTTAATTGCATAAAAATAGGTAACTGCCAGGGAATGCATGGAAGGGGGGGGCAGTATCATCGACATAATAAGAAGAAGGTAATCCACATACCTGAATGAAGTTGTGAAGAGCCAACTGATAAGCAGAGCCTTTGTTTGTTGAGAATAAATTACCAAGGATCGCCTTTTGCACTGAAGCCGTCTGACTCTGAGAAGCAAGATAACAATAAGCGCGGGTGTTTGCCATGGTGTAAATGCCCAAACCACCATCTTTGATAGGCAAGGTGGCTAATCGCTGCTGTAAAGGGCCAAACCCTGAGCCATCACCAGTAATAATAAGCCTCAAATACTTGAGCAAATGATCATCGAAAAGCTCAGTAGCTTGTTGAAGGACAGAAGGATTAGTAGTACGCAATGCAAAATAAAATCTAGAAACACCGGTGCAATTGCGAAGTAAAAGCATCTCACTTTGAGGGTCCTTGAGTTTTTTGATGGCAGTCATAAGTTGAACAGTCTTGTTCACTCTACACAACATCATATCACTAATAAAGTTCAAATCCAGAATCACAGGACCACCCAAGAGTTTAACACCATTAGACTACCAATATCAAGCGAGAAGACACCATCTTCAAAGCTTCTGGGATCAATAGAAGGACAAAATACTTCCATTTTCTTAATATTGAGATGTAAACCTTTACCTGGCCCTTCATTTTCTATTATACGAAGAGCCTTAGAAACCTCAAGTGTATCACCAATAATTGTACCATCATCAAGGTACCATGCGTACAAATCGAGTTTGCAGCTGGAAGCAATAGTCTTCACAAGAGGGTGAAGAGTCAAAGAAAACAACAAGGGACCGAGAGGGTCACCCTGTTGGACTCCAAGGGCGGAAGACAAAATATATTGGTCGTAGTAGAGTTTAGCAGGTCGCATATAGCAAAATTCTACCCATCGAGAAATACCTGGACAATGAAGACGAACCTCCTTGATGAGCTGAGATCTGCTCACCATGTTGAACGCATTAGAGAAGTCAATAAGCTAGCATTGACATCGTGTCCAAGTGAGCTTGCGACTCAAGGAGACTATTTACAGCATGTTGAATACTCTCCCCTCCAGCAGAGACACCAACCCCGAATTGGTGATCGCATAGATAAGAAGTCATATCTTTCCCAACAGATATTTCAGCCACCTTAGAAACCAATCTACGCCAAACTGTGCCAACTGCAATAGGCCTGAGACCACCTCCAGGCTTGAGTAACGGTGATTGCAAAAAAATTAACTATGAAAATTTTACTACGAATAATTATCTTTGTTAGGTTTTTTAATACTGCTGCTAGTATTGATCTTAGGTTTGTAGTATTGCAAACATCTAGTATGGGTAACATAAGAAATATCTTACACAAACACAATATAGTTCTCTTAAAATTATCTTTTAAAAAGTCTCTTAAAATTTCTTGTTTCTCATATGTGATTCTTGTGATACCAGCAAGAAATTTCATGTTTCTCGTATGTGATTTTTGTGATTGTGATTGCAGGAAATCCTACAATACATCCCTCACAAGAATTCATAACATTCAACACATCTTTAAGATCAACAATCACACTTTTTATTAATTGAGTTTAAGAATTTTACAAAGGGGAAATAAAATCAAGAATACAACTATCGCTCTAGACTTTCTCTCTCCTCAAAACTTTCCCTCCACTCTAAGAGCATCTCCAATAGAGTTTGGGTCTCTAAAAAATTTGTTGCCACATAGGATTTTAAATACTCTAACATAAAAAACTCTCTCCAATGGTGGTTGGATAGCAAAAAATTAGCATGAGGTGGCAGTTTGAGTTTGGATGAGAGTATCTAAATTTAGATACTCCAATCCATACCCACGTCATATATTTTTCTGTTCAAAATTATTTAGGCCCACATTTTAAATTAAGTAACCTATAACTAAATGACACTTGTACTAAAATATATATAGATACATCTACCATTGGAAATGATTGTTAAAATAGGATTCTATTTATATATAATGTTTATTAAAAGCCTAATATTTAGGTTTCCACATAGGATATATACCGAGACACCATTGGAGATGCTCTAAAAAGATCTCTCTCTTCTCTTAGGCCTACTCGGCCCTTTATATAGGACATTACATATTGGATGATAGCTAAGTTGTCCTTTATTTTCGGATATGGCTTGCGACATTCTCGCAAGTATTCAAATGTTAAATCTCGCAGCGCTCCTAAATCTCGCTAGGTCCTCACACCTTTCTCGTATTCAGGCTGTCGTCATCCGTTGCGTCATTTTTATTACCAATCTGCGATATCTTCGCAAAGTGTGTTATTCAAGGATTTCGCAAGGATATTAATGTTGCGATATTCGATCCTACATCTTGCCTCTTCTCATGTATTCTTTGCGAAGGAGAGAATGTCATGAGAACTAGTACTTTCAAAATGCCGCATTGTTCATTTTTCCATATTCTTCGTATTGACATGATTTGTACTTTTACTTAATTTATTACACGTATCTCTTCTTCCATCCATTTCTTGACACGTCTTTTTCAACCGCTATTTCTCAACCGTTCACGTATACTCTTCGCATTAAATGTGTTTATCTTCTCGAGAACTCCTCTCTCTATATATATTCTTCTCACTCTTCTCTTCTTGTTTTTTACTTTCCTTCTTATATTTTCTATAATTTTTCTTCAACGTTTCTCCGTAACTTCCGTTTCTGCTGCTGTAAATCTTCTTCTTTCTACTTCTTTTGATCTTCAGTTTTTTTTCTTCATTCCCATACTGAAAATGCCTCCAGGTTGGTCGTAAATATGAAACTCCTACGGAAAGAGTTGAGAATGATTTCGAAGAGAAGGGTTTCACATTAACCACCATTCCCAATCAAGAATCTAAATCCATTCTCTTTGCCAAATTGTTTTCTGATCATCATTGTGATGATAAGGAAATCATAATTTCGCTTGGTCAGATTCTCGCTGGCCTTCCCATTCCTCTCTATGATCCTGATCTTCCCTTATTTTATGAAATTCTTGCTCATGCGAAATTTTTGCGAGCTATCTATCAATTAAGTGGGGATTGTATTCGCTTAATGCTTGAATTCGCCAACCGCGGTGCTGGTAAAGGATCTCTTTATCCAAAAGAAGTTAGGGATCCTGAATATGAGGATTTAGAAATACTCGCTGAAAAATACACCGTGGAGAATTTCTTTGAAAATTATGAAGTAATAAACATGAAAAATGATAAAACTCACTGGGGTGCTCGCTTGAAGAGGAAAGAAAATGTTGCCAACGATAGAGTACTTATGCAGGACATTGATTGGCATTCTGGAAAGAATAATATTCCTCGTCACTCTAAAGACAACAGATGGTGCGTCTTTCCACTAGTTTTGAAAGGACCTTATATTTCAGGTCCAAATGTGCTTCATGCGAATCTCGCCACTTATCAACCTTGGGTATTTAATTGGCCCGAGAAATCAAAAGAGGTATGTCTTCAAATCTTGCTCACTTCATAATCTTTCATTTGTTGTTAATTTCTTGTTCTCTAACTCTTGCGAAAATTTTAGATTAAAAAGCTGAGATCGAGCTATAAGAGAACCAGGAAGGCTAGCACTTTATCTGCTTTGCGTCTTAAGACACTTATTAGCTCCCTAATGGAGGGTGCCGCCCTTATCTTCCCCCTGGTTTCCCCTTCAAGGAGGCGTACCTCTACCATACAAGGTTGGCTCCTCCCATCCGGTCTTAACAACAACCAGTTGTTTTTGCAGCCTCTTATCCATTTTTCCTATAGGGCTTATGGTTACGAGACTGCACCCTAAGTGGGGTTTTCTTCGGGACGAATGCAGCATACATCAAGACTTGCCAAGAATGGCCAGGGTAGTTCCATACGCCTCGGGCACTCTTGGCTCAACCGTGTACCTCGACGCCTTGATCAGATGATGCACTCCTTAGAAGAGACCCTCAGTCGTCCAACCTAAGTCATTAGCTTAGGTTGGAAATCCAAGGTACCTCTCTTGGATGGGCTTTATTGACCCCAAATCTCCATGACTCGGGTTCCAGGGGAGGTGTAACCTTTTCGCTGAGCCATGCAATAGGTACCCCCTTCTATGATGCACTTTAGGTCTTACATTTGCCTCTTGCGAAATTTGATTTCGCGAACTAGGGTGTACGCCATAGTAGGTTCGCCTCTGTCTGATTATTTTGTTGATTCTTCTTCATATAAGCTCTTTTGTAATTTCGCAATCTCATCTTTATCATTCATAAAATATATTTTCTTCTTCTGCATATCAGCTCTTTCGCAATCTCATCTTTGTTATTCATAATTTTTTTTTTTTTTTTTTTGCAACGAAACAACCATACATTTTTCTTTCTCCTCCCAATTTTATTTTGGCAGTCAACAAGTACATTCATTATTTAAGTCTCTTACTTCTGCTACTTTCTGCCTCTGCATTTTTGAATTTATCTGTTATTTTCTTATCTGTTGTGAAATATTCGCCGCTTCTTATCTTCAACATGCATTGGCTTCGCAGCGTTTCTTCTTCTCTCTGTTCTATTGCATCTACCATCAATCTTTCACTTTTTTGTTTTTCTCTGATGTTGTGTTTCCAATTCTTCTTCTTCGCATCTCTTTCTTCGCAAGATTCTATATCAATTTCATAACACTTCTTTCCTTCAATCCAGTCTCCTTTTACTATGCCGATACCACTGGGATGAGGGAACTTGATACATTGATGGAAAGTCGATGTTACACCTAGAATCCCATGTAACCAAGGTCGTCCAATCAATGTGTTGTATGGTGATTCCACATCGACTACACAGAACAGAATTTCAGAGGACAATCCTTTCAGTGGAATTCGCATGCTGACTTCTCCTTTAGGTTTATTGGCAGTACCATTAAAACCATAGATCTTGTAAGTTAAAGGTATTAGATCTTCATCTTTTCCACCCATAGTTTTATAAGTATGATAAAAAAGAATATCCACAGAACTTCCAGTATCGATTAAAATTCTGTTGATTGCCCATGTATTCTCAGCTTCATCATCTTCATCATCACTAGGTTTTGGGTTAATCTCTAACCTTACCACTCACTACACCAGATTCCCGGATTCGTAACAGCAATTCGTAACGACTTAGTGGCCGTTACAAAATTTCCGTTACAAATGGATATTACGAAAAATTCGTAACAGAATGAAGCCGTTACGAATATTTGAAAATTTCGTAACAAGCAGCAGCCGTTACGAATTTTTTTTTTAGGCGTGCTAATCACACGCTTGGTCACACTAGGGTCGTAACACCTGCAATTTCCGCGTGTGCCATTCACATGCGTGACAGAGTTTTCCACCCCACACCAAAATGAACTGGAGGATGTTTCTCCCCTTTAGTCTTTTTCTCCTACCTACTCGACTAAACTGATTCTTTTTTTTTTCAGTCTCTCTTTCATTACAGACGCAGTCTTCTTCTATTCCCTATATTTTTTCTCCTTTCCTCTATAGAACTGAAGCATAAACTCAATGATCTGAAATCAACTTCATCTGAAATCGCTCATCTCTTGTTTAAATAAAATCACTCTTCTCTTTGTACAAGATATCGACTTCATCTAAAATTGATTAAGGGTTTGTAAATTAGGGTTTGCAGATGAAGAATTAATGAACAAGATGAAGGCTACTGGAACTTCTAAAAGGTATATTTTCACGAACCCTAACTTTGTTTCTCTTCTTTGTTTTAGATGTTCAATCTTTGTTCTTGTCTGGTTTTTTTACTTGATTTTAAACTAGGTTTTTTTAATTGGGGATATGTTTTACTCGATTTTAAGTTTTTAAATCGATTATGAGATTTGGGTTTCTGATCTAGGGCTTTTTACTCAGATTTGTGTGATTTGTAGATTTGCTAGGATTTTATAATTTTGTTAATTTGATGTTTGATTCGTGTTTTGAGAATCTAGGGTTTGCGATTTAAACGTGTATTCTAAGAATCCTTTAGTTTGATTAAGGATTTGGACTAATATGTGTTTTCACTTTGTTGTTCATTTTTTAAGGTTTTGAATATGCAAGGAGACGGTTATCTGTCAAGAGATTTTTTGGTAGGAAAAATCTGAGATTAAAGAAGAATCTAAATAAGTTTCTTATAGAGTTGCAATAGATGAGAATGAAAACGTTAAACTTGAATGTCCTGCTTGGCTGCTTCTGATAAACAGTTTGCTGCTGAAGAAATCTCGGCTCAGGTTATCCTTTTAACCCTTCTCTTTTAGGGGTTTTTGTTTCTGTCAAATACTCTCCTTATTTACTAGAGTTATAGTCCCTTGTTGTTGCACATGTTATGCACTTTATTTAGCTTATTTGAACTCTTTCAGGGTTTTGCGCTGGAGTTCAGTGAGCTTCGTCAATACACCTATGGATTCTTCAACAATGATGCTGAAATTCTGGATGATGATTTTGGGAAGGTGTGCTTTTTTTTGGTATAAGAGTACCACCATCTCAAGGGTGGCTACCTTTCTTTGACAGTGCTTATCAGGTATACTAAATCTTACCTGGATTTCAACCAAATTAGTATTGTTAAGCCTGATTGTGAATTTTATATTAAAGTAGTGACTCTGACTGTTTATGTCATTATAATCATGTGGTTCACTGACATGGAATACTTAAACATCTTTAAGGGTTTCACAAGTGGATATGCAGGGAATCTCTTTGAGGAATCTTTAGCATTCAATAGATGTGGAGTTGGATTATTTATGATGGTTAGCTTATGTATTATCAGAATCATCGGGGTTTGATTCAATATAACTTCTTGAAATATCTTCTTAAAATTTCTTGATTCAATGTAACTACTCAATCTACTTATCGTTTTTAGTGGTGCTCACTTTTCTGGTTAACAAAATCGGGGAGCTGCTGCAGAACATGAAGATTGTTTCTACACATACTGACAGTCCTGGTATAAGCACTAGGATCACTAAGCTAGCAAAGTGGTTTGGATGTTGCATCCTTTTGAGTTGAATTTGTTATTATATCTATCATGTTTGAGTGACTAACTTGGCTGAATGTCTGGGTTTTGACTAGGTGCTTCATGCGCAACCTAATCGCTATGCCGTCCTTAGTGCTTCAGAATCACGACCAGATTTGGTAAACTCGACTTCTTTTTTGTGATTATCGTATTGTTTTTCATTCAAGAAGGTGAGATGGATATTTTGTGAAGGATTCAAAATCAATAAGATGTCAGTGACTTTGATGGTTTTATACATTAGGCATGGCTATGTCATTACCTCATTTTATGTGTCATTATCTCATTTTATCTCATTCAAAATCGATATGGATCCAGGATTTTGGAGTAATGGAAGGTTTTTAGTTCATACAGGCAGGCAATTAGCATCACATAAAGATGGTTTGTATTTATACTTGCATCTTCATCATCTAATTTGCCTTTTTTGTCAATACACATGTTAGGTTAATATGGTTTGTATGATTTGGTTTTACATTATGCGGTGTTTTAGGCAGTTAAGCGCATTACTTAATGAACTCTTGGTTTTTGTTGTTGCAGCCTGATGTCCAAATGCCTAGTGACAAGACTGTTGGCGGAGGAGATGATGCATTCAACACTTCTTTCAGTGAAACTGGTGCTGGAAAGCATGTCCCATGTGGGAATATTGCTCTGGCTCTTGCAATGTATAGGACTTATAGAAGGTTGTCTCTTTTTTATGCTTGACTTGCTTGATTGTTCAAGTTATTTGGTGTACATGACTAATTTAAGGGTTTCAACCTGTTCGCATTTTGCAGGCTCTGACTGAAGGTGAGCAAAGAACTTGAATATTATGCAAATAACAAAAATCCTGGTGATCCAGAAGAGAACCTTTTGACATGTTTGGCAGATTTGTTCACTCAGGTAAGGAGTCTTTTATATGTTTGAATGTAAGAGTTTGACCATTGTTTGCCACTTCTAGTGAAGAACTGAAGATTATGCATTGTTGTATCATGTATGCTTAAGCTTATGTACATCTTGAACCATGATATTGATGGTAAATTCGGCTTTCAATCATAGATATACAACTTTATTTGTAGGCTCTATATTACAAATTTATCAAAGTTAGTCCAAACCTTCAAAATGTTATTCATTTGCCATATGTTGCTTCTTGTTAGTGGTTTATTTGCGACTTAGTGACTTATGATTTTGAAAGTAATTTGGATTCTAACTTTTATCTCTCGCCACTTGTCTGTGTTGGCTCCTTTAGAATTTCCTGATGTCCTGTACTGAGATAATGTTACACTTTGGTGCTGGTCCAAGTATCTCTTGCCTCTTATCTGTATTGGTTCTTTTAAAATGTCCTGTGAACTGAGATAATGTTACACTTTGGTGCTGGTCTAATTGTAGTCTGCTTTGAATAATATTCATATAATTTTTGATTTAGCATAAGGTGCCTCAATCAGGCTGTTACTGAGTACACCGCATGCCCATGGATGCAATGATTCATTCTTTTTAATTATTGCACTTACATTGTGACATGATCAGAATTTAGAAGTTTCTGAAAGGTATTGGTCAAAGCTCCTAAGAGCTTTGCAATGAAGGTTGAGTACTCTTTTGTCAGTAGACTTAGTACGTTGGAGTCTACCACATTGCATTCCTTTATGTCTTTTTATGAGTTCCCAGTATGATATTATGATAATAAATCATTTTGTCCCCTCACACTGCTGCTATTATGAGTTCCCAGTACTGAATTTGGTCTATGCTGTTGCATTTGCCGAATTTTCTTGTTGAACAACATCTCTGTTAAACCGTTGTTAACATTATTTTGTGTCTGCATATGCAGTACTGCGTAAAGCTTGGAATAGAGAGATCCTGCAAGAGCAGTGGCCATGGATTGAAGATGCGTAGATGCTGTCGCTTTGGATTCCATTTGCTTCACTAATTCTGCTTCAAATGCAGCAATCTGCGGCATGAGAAGGTTGTTATGTGAGTCATGTTTCTGTGCCTGCGACATGAGAAAACTTAGAAATAGGTTAGGAACTTGCGAAGTTTTTTAAGTTTTTGTGAACTGCATTTTGGAACTTAGTAAGTTTCTCTGTATCCCCCTTAGAAATTTGATACTTAACAAAAAATTTGGTACTTAGAAAATTCCAGTTCTTTTTTGATATGAATTGATTAAAGATATTATAATTGAATGTGAATGGATTGAAAGGTGTATCCAGGATGTTTGGAATTCCGGCTGATTTCTAATTTGAAAATGAACTGCAGGTCAAAATTGGTCATTATTGACCAATTTTGACCAGGTCAATGTTGACTGGCAGTAAATTTTTTGCTGTTACAAAAAAATTTGTAACGGCTCTAAGCCGTTACAACAGCTCTGTTGCAAAAAAAAAAAATCGTAAATGTTCAGAGTTTGTTACCGTACCACCACGTGGCAAATTCGTAACGGCTCGAGCACAACGGCCACAAAGCCGTTACAAAAAAAATGTAACACCCACTTTTGCAACCTGTTTTAGTAACGGCATGGTTCTGTTTCTAATCCCAGAATTTGGTGTAGTGACTAATGGGTTATCGTGCATCTTGCCACCCTCAGGTACTTCTTCTGCGGTGAAGGAAATAATCTGCTTTTGCCATTCTTTCAGTGGCGATGCTTTCGCAATGTTCATTATTTATTTATCATCAGCATCTCTTGCGAAGACCCTGCTGAGAGTGTTATCATGAAAGTCTTCAATCGTTTTGTACGAATGTACAATAGAGTGACAAAAAAAATTCTTTGCCTTTGCTCCAACTTCTATTACAAATGTTTCTCCTCCTTTTGTTGTATTTACCCTGCGGATGTCTGGCGGTGGTGGTAATGGTTGAGACTGAGTTTGGTTTTTTAGAAAATGATTTAGTTTCCCTTGATCTATCATTCTGAGAGTGATTCTTTTTATATTCCTGCAATCATTTGTTGAGTGTCCATGAAAATGGTGATAAGAGCAAAATTCATGACTTCTGTCACTTGGAGGTGGTTCACTCCCCATGTTCCATGGCGCGGGTATGTTTTCTATCAAGATTATAGCTTCCCATATTTTCTCCACACTAGCATTTAGTGGTGGCATTTTGATTTCTTCCCATATTATCTTATGACTTCCCCGTCCTCTGTGATGGTTTTGCCTCTGACCTCCATAAGTTTCTTGTGGCTGATCAAGTCTTTGAATTTTATTATTTCTACCAAGGCTATAGAGGTTTCTTTCTCTCTCGAATTCTTCTTGATCACGACTTCCCATAGCTACTAGCTTATGCTGACTATCTTCCATTATCCTCCCTTGTTGTCCTTGCGAAGTGCTCGCCATTGTATTTATCAACTTAGGTAACAAGCTTGAATTCACTGCTTTTGAAATTGTGTTCAATCGGGTATGATTCCATCTCATTTTGCTTTTCCTCAAGAGAAATATACTCCTCCTGTAATTCTCGCAACTCAGTCATTGTGATCGTATTCTTAACTCTGAAAATTTGAATGTATAACAGATTGGTTGCGAACATAGCGTTGATGAATGATAGAATGAGGTATCTCTCATCCACACGACCAGCCATATCACTACACATTGTCTTCCACCTCATGGTTAGATGTTTCAGACTTTCGCCAACCCTTTGCTTTAACCCAAATACATCTTCAATGCCAGGTCGCGAGGAATTGTTACTTATATACACCCCTAAAAATGTAGCTTGCAAATGATTGAAAGATGTTATAGTGTTCTTTGGCAAACCTTCAAACCATTTCAAGGCCTCTCCTGTTAAACTTGATGCAAAATATTTGCACAATACAGCATCATGGTTTTCCCATTGCAGTATACATCTCACATAAGCTTTGATGTGTTGTACCGCACAAGTTGTGCCGTCAAAAATGCTATTTAACGCAGGTAAATTGCACTTTGGGGATATTCCTCCTAATTGTACTTCTTGTGTGAATGGGGTTTTCGCAGCTTCTTCTATGGCTTCATCCAGTTGTCTCCTTCCTCCTTCTCTTTTGTTATTTAACATCCCTCTCATTTCCGCTAATTCTCTCAAAATTTGTTCATTTACACCAGAATTTGGCTCCATTGGTCTTTTTAACTCCGCCTCTCTTCTTCTGCGTTCATATCTATTTTCATTTTCTTATTCATCGTTTTATTCTCGTCTCTCTCTGCGATCTTCTCTTTCATTCCTTTCATGAATTCGCACACCGTTATATTTCTCATTCTCTTCTTTGCCGTCTTTCAGCTCTCCTTTGTACTCTATCATATTCTTCATTGATATTATCATTATTGCGATTTTGTTCACGCCTTATCTCTCGATTATCATGATTGTTCTGGCGAATTTCCTCTTGTAACTCTTGTTCTTCCACTTCTGCTCTCAGTATTTCCCTCTCGCAAGCTAGACGTGCTTGTTTAGTGTAATGTCTTTCGATTTCATCTTCAATTATTTATCGATTTCTTTGAACTTCTCTCCCATGTAATATTCTCCTTCCTTCTTCCTGATTTTCTTCGCCATCTTGATTATTTTGTCTCTGACGTCGTCTATTTCCCTGATTTCTATCATTTTGGAGAATTTCACCACGTTGGATATAACGATCTTCCATTACTTCTCTTCTTTCGCAACCTTCTTCGTCTGGATTTCGTACTTCATCTCGAGTTTCTTCATTAGCATTTTCTACAGGCGAATTTCGTGTCATTTCTTCTCTAACTGATCTTGAACTTGATCTTGTAGTGCTTCTTGACCTTCTACTTTGTAATCTCATGTTTTTCATCCTTAACTCATGATTTTGCCTTGTCAGATTTGCACGCTCTTTTGCTTCTAATCGCATTTCTTCATGTATCCTTTGCCTTAATGCCTATAATGCTGCAATCTCTTCATTTCCATGAATTATTCCCCCAATTACCTCTTGATCTCTCTCGTCTCGTCCATTGCTTCCTAATTGCTGCTCTTCTCCCATTTCATCCACAGAATCTGATCGCCGAGTATGTACACTCACCCTATCATAATCCACAGTTCTATTTTGTATTGGTGTACGTTGAATTGGCGGTTGAACTTGATTTTCTCCATCGTTTCTTGTGTTCACTCTTGAAGATTCCTCCATTTCATCTCTCCCTTTTCCAGCAAGTCTCCTACTCCTTCTAACAGTTGTTGGTTGTTTTGATGTATGTCTTCTTCTAGCCATTTTTCAATCTTAACAAGTTGTTGAAAATTATATGAAATTCCTTTCCTATTACTCCAAATTCTTTCAAATCACAATATCAATCTCCAATCCCTGTTTCTATCGCCATTATGTGATTGCAGGAAATCCTACAATACATCCCTCACAAGAATTCATAACATTCAACACATCTTTAAGATCAACAATCACACTTTTTATTAATTGAGTTTAAGAATTTTACAAAGGGGAAATGAAATCAAGCTATCGCTCTAGACTTTCTCTCTCCTCAAAACTTTCCCTCCACTCTAAAAAATCTCTCTCTTCTCTTAGGCCCACTCGGCCCTTTATATAGGACATTACATATTGGATGACAAACTAAGTTTGTCCTTTATTTTCGGATCTGGCTTGCGACATTCTCGCAAGTATTCAAATGTTAAATCTCGCAACGCTCCTAAATCTCGCTAGGTCCTCACACCTTTCTCGTATTCAGGCTGTCGTCATCCGTTGCATCATTTTTATTACCAAATGCGATATCTTCGCAGTGTGTTATTCAAGGATTTCGCAAGGATATTAATGTTGCGATATTCTGATCCTACAGTGATTCCGGCATATTTTATCATTATTATCAGGAAATTTTATCATGATCATCTTTGTATTAATACAACCACTAATGCCAGCCGAAGGAAATAAGGTATCTAGTAATTTCAAATTATTTTAAAAAAAGAGCAACCAAATATATGTGAGCAGTTTCTTTAGCAGTATTGCCTAGTTTGCATTTATTTACATAAAAGTAATTAACCCTTTTTAATTTTTTTGTTTCTATGACTAGATTTTTTGTTTGTTGATGTTGCACGATTGTGAATGACTACCCCGAGCATTTCAAGATTTAACATCTAACATACCATAACTCGTGGAAGAAGCATTTGATTTTTTAGAAAAGTTTACACTGAGTAGACTTATTAGAGACGACGATAATGATTCACTTTTGAGAATCAATCACTATCTGCCACCGTCATCATCATTCTGTTAGATATTCGGGTTGGATCCGAATATGGTCGCCCATATTGTATGTGGCAAGCCCGGTAGGGTTCCATATTCCTTAGGGTTTGGAACCTATATAAATATCTCTAGCATATGTGTAAAGGGTTACGTGATTCCACCGAAATTACACCCAAGTTTTATCATTAGAAAAGTGGTAACTCTAACCCTAAAAGAGAGTTACCATCTAGACTAAAAGGTTTCAAGTTCTTAGCCTGTGAAACAAGCTTGTGCTTATCATTGGTGATTGTAGTACACCGCTAATCGTCGTGTTGGATCGTTGTTGTTGTCTTGCTTGCTATTCCTTGTTTACCAAATCGGAGCTCAAGTACAAGGTATGAACCGATACCCGCTTCCGCTTAATCATATAATCTCTGATATTGGTATCATGAGCTATTGGTTTGCTGCGTTTTCGTGCTTGATATAACATGCTTTGTGTGCTTGAAAGTTGCTGATAACATGATAGTATCCTGATTAGGGTTCTTGTTGTTTTTTGGGTTAAAAATCATTAATGGATGTATAAATATTTCGGATCTTGATAAGGATGTTTTATTGTGAAATATTTAATTGGGTATGTTCATTATTGATTCAAATGATCTCCTGGAAAATTTTGTATCGTTTGAACGTGTGGTTAGAAAGATATAGCAAAACCCTAGTTTTATATCATTTTTGTGAGCAGTGGTTTGATGATTGTTTTGATGTATATATGTCGATACATGTTAATTAAAATTAATATAAATAGATAGTGCTCTCTGAGAGCTTTCATTCGATATATTATTTGCTTGAATCGGAGCTTGTATGAGTGAGATATAGTCTCCCAAAATTGGTCACGCGCGTCTGTGCGCTGCTGAAATTTGGAGAAGACGATGAACGATAAGAACCGAGTTAAATCGGCGAGTCAACACAGTAAGAAATCGGCGAGTCAACAGTGTCCAAAATCGGCGAGTCAACTCGGTCCAGGATCGGCGATTCAGCTCGCGGTTCGGACCGGTGGGTCAGCTCGCGGTTCAGACCGGTGGGTCGGCTCGCGGTTCGGACCAGTGGGTCGCTCGCGGTCCAGACCGGCGGTTCAGCCCGTGGTTCGGCTCTGGTTATTTGTTTTTCATTTTTCTCTATGTTGTGGTTGTCGGATCAACTCCAATTTTGGTACCCTAAGTTTTTTCGACGCTCCGAATTCAATAAAAATATTTTCAGAACCTAATAAGATTCACATGATAGAGTTTCTTTGAAATTATATGGTTAATCGTTTTATCCATGATAACATGTGAATGGTTCTATGTTGTGATTGTCTAATTTCTTTGATATACAACATGTATGGTGCTGGATTGAATTCATATCTTGCTGATTTGTATGTCTATATAACATGTTGATTTTGATTAGATAATCATCTTGGTTTGATAACATGTTTGGTTGAATTATAATCTTGATTGAATAACTGATAGGTGTAGAATACACCTGTAGGATCAGAATATCGCAACCTCAATACTTCGCGAGAGTAATAAACGACAGCATCACGAAGGAGTCGCGGGGAAGTAAAATAAATGATGCAATGGATGACGACAATCAGAACACGAGGAAGATGTGAAAATCTGGCGAAGGTTAAGAGTGTCACGAGGACGAACACTTATACACTTGCGACACTTCGCGAGTTATTCCCGAAAATAAAGGATAGCTTAGCTGTCATCCACTGTGTACTACCCTATATAAAGGGATGAGTAAGTCTGTTGTAGGGAGAGTTCTTTTTGAATTGTTAAGAAAGTCATTAGGAGAGAGAAAATTAAGAGTGATTGTAATTTGTTTTTCTCTGTTCTACCTTCCTCTGTAAACATTTCAAGAAAATAATCAATAAAATCTATAGTTATTCATCTTCAAATGGATTAATTGAGTAAATTCTAGTGAGGGGTGTAGTGTGGGATTTCCTGCAACTACATGCTGAAACAAAAATGGCAAGAGAAATATTAGAAGAAGAATAGTATCCAAATAAAAGACTTCAATAAGAGAAATCAATCATGAAATAATCAAAATTAGCAAAATCAACAGAGACTTTGATGCCATAAACGATAGCGAGAAGAGTTGTAGCGAAAAGGCGATGAAAAGACGATGAAGGAAAACGGGAGAGAAAAGTTGCAGACAATAAAGAAGATGAAGTAAAAGAAAAGAAAAATTTTCATAAGGAATTCTCCTTTAAATAGATGGGAAAAGAGTAACAGGATAACATTAAATGTGCTTGGGTAAAAAGTGAAATTTTAGATACGTGTAAAACAGTCATTCCTAAATTCACGGAATCTTGTCGGTAAAAGAATGGATAGAAAACAAATGGTTGCGACATTTCAAAATGTTAGTTCTCATGACATTCTCTTCTTTGCAGAGAAGACATGAGAAGAGGAAAGATGTAGGATCAGAATATCGCAACCTCAATACTTCGCGAGAGTAATAAACGACAGCATCACGAAGGAGTCGCAGGGAAGTAAAATAAATGACGTAATGGATGACGACAATCAGAACACGAGGAAGATGTGAAAATCTGGCGAAGGTTAAGAGTGTCGCGAGGACGAACACTTATACACTTGCGACACTTCGCGAGTTATTCCCGAAAATAAAGGATAGCTTAGCTGTCATCCACTGTGTACTACCCTATATAAAGGGATGAGTAAGTCTGTTGTAGGGAGAGTTCTTTTTGAATTGTTAAGCAAGTCATTAGGAGAGAGAAAATTAAGAGTGATTGTAATTTCTTTTGCTCGTTCTACCTTTCCTCTCGTAAACATTTCAAGAAAATAATCAATAAAATCTATAGTTATTCATCTTCAAATGGATTAATTGAGTAAATTCTAGTGAGGGGTGTAGTGTGGGATTTCTGCACTACATATGCGCTAGAAACAGGGGACTTGAAACAAGATATTGAAGATAAAAGATTGCAGCTAAAATTATCCGAATGAAGAAAATGAGAGAGAAAATGTTAAATCAGATGAAGTAGAGAAGTTAAAAAACAAGGAATATGATGAAAATACGGAGTATAGTACAATTACAAAAGCAATGATTAATGAATTTCATGAAAACATCAGAGGAAGAATACATAAACGAGATTTTGAAGGAAAGAAGATTATAGATGGGGAGAAGACATCATCTTTGAAAGAGTGGAAAAGCGAGAAAATAGCATTCACGAGCAGAGGTACCTAAGGAGGGTTTGAGCCATACATCCCCATTAGTGATCACAATAAATGCATGCAAAAATGGAGAAGAACCGGCAAAAGCAGCGGAAGAATGGGCAGTAAATAGAACTTTGGTGGATACAGGGAGTTTGGTGAGCATCATGTTTTACCATACTTACAAAAAATTAGGATATAAAGATGAAGAAATGATTTCCCCAGCGTATTATATCCATGGTTTTGGTAAATCTATAACGAAACCTAAAGGAGAGGTAAAATTACAGTTCGCTTTGGAGAAATTAAAACACAGGTGACATTGAGTGTAGTGGATATGGAATCGCCATACAACGTGTTGTTAGGGGAGGCCATGGGTACATGCAATTAAGGCTGAGCGTCAACATTTCATCAGCGTATCAAGTTTCCTATGCCAAGCGGAGTTGGTGAAATCGAGAGGAGATATTGATAAAGGGAGAATATATCATCAAGACGAAGTAAAGCATTATGAAGAACGAGTGAAGAAGCGAAAAGATCGCAAGAAGATGGTAAAAGCAGACTAAAAGAAGAAGAATTTAAAATTTACATGATAAGAGCAAAAGAAGGAAAAGGAATACCTAGCGCAATCTCGCGAGGATAAGGAAATAAAAGGACCAACCCCTATGGGAGAACAGAAAGCTAGCTATATCGCGTGAGAACAAACAAAAGAAGTGAATGTTGGAACTGAAGAAGAGCCCAAGATGTTAAAAATTGGGACTAAAATGGAAGTAGATGAAGAAAGAAAAACTATTGATTTCTTTGCGAGATTATAAAGATATTTTCGCGTGGGATATGGATGAAATGCCTGGTATAGATCCATCTGCGGCTTGCCATAAATTGGAAATTGACAGAAATGTAAGACCATTCAAACAAAGAATTAGAAAGATGCAATGACATATCATCCTCAAATATAAGAAGAATTAGAAAATGCTAGATGCGAGGAATCATTAGACAAGCAAAATATCCCGAATGGATAGCAAATATGGTTATAGTCCCAAAGAAGAAAAAAGGATAAGAATTTGTATAGATTTTACCGATCTAAACAAAGCTTGTCCTAAAGATAGTTTCTCGTTACCGGATATTCCCAATTGGTTGAAGCGGCGGCTAGGAAACGAAAGGATATCATCTCTTGATGGATATAAAGGTTACAATCAAATTCCTCTCGCCGAAGAAGATCAAGAACATCTTTGCTTTCTTCGCTCCAAGAGGATTATCTTTGTTATACAAAAATGCCGTTTGGTTTGCGAAATGCCAGGAGCAACATACCAAAGAATAGTAGAAAAGGTATTCGCAAGATGGATACACAAAACATTAGAGGTGTATGTAGATGATATGTTAATAAAAAAGTAAGAAAGCAAAAGACCACATACAGGATACGAAAGAAATTTTTGAACAAATGAGACATTTCAACATCAAAGTAAATCCAGAAAAATGCACATTTGGAGTTGCATCGGGAAAATTTTTAGGCTACATCGTATCAAAAGAGGGAATCAAGTCGACCCGAGAGAAAGTACAAGCGGTTCGCGATATGCCAACACCTGCGACAGGTAAAAGATGTTGAAGTTAAATGGGTTACTAGCTTCGCTAGGAAGGTTTATCTCGCGATCATCCGATAAATGCAAGCACTTTTTCAACATCCTCAAAAAGGATCAAAGTTTAGATGGACAAAGATGAGTGTGAGAAAGCCTTACAATGAATAAAGGAACATTTAATGGATATATCAATTTGCAAAAAGCGGAACGGGGGAGAAGAATTATTGATCTATCTTGCGACGACCTCGCATGCATTAAGTGCAGTATTACTGCGAATGGACGCAGGGGTAGAGAAACCAATCTATTGTCTTCACCAAAATCACAAGTTGTCGCAGACTTTCTAGCAGAATTTCCTTTGGAAGAGGATGAACCAGTGGAAGAAATGATGGACGTAGAAGAAGAACATGGAGATCCAAAAGACTTGTTAACTGAGCCAAATAGATGGGAAATATTAGTAGATGGGTGTTTATGGGTGAAAACTACTCCTGCAGAATTTGGTAATTTGGGGTGTGGATGAGGAATGAATTTAAACCTTAAACAAATGCACTGCGCGGTGAGTGCTTGTAGATTCGAGAGATCAATCTGTGCAAGTCCGGCCTAAACCAAGAAATGGCCGTTCCAGGACTTGTTTCGGTCACAAAGTGAAGGAGATGGGGTTGATCTTAGGGAGGGAAGCGAAGAAGGTGTTGAGAATGTGAAGGTGTAGACTTGCTTATGACTTGAGAAAGTGAACAAACTTACGATTGGTGTAAGCAAAGGCTCTCGTGCAGTGTTTTCTTGTTGTTTTTCCACTTGTCTTGTTGTTTTGGAAATAGGACGGAGAACCTATTTATACAAGTCATTGAGTCTTATTCACGTCTCTCGTGGGAAGTGGAGGAAGTGGAGTGATGGAGTAGTGGAGTTGTGCGTTGGTGATACACGACCAGCCTTGCCCACTTCTCCTGTTCATCTCTAACGTCCATGACTTCCTAACACGTTCTTGTGATGGCGTGTTGCACGCTGCACGCCGTAAACCGCCAGACCAATACCCATTATGTATCCCCAGTTTGTGACATGATTGATATTCAGGAATGTGTGGATCGTGGATCCATGAAAGATAGCATGTAATCTTGAATTGAATAAACTGCGTTATTCGGGAAGTCGATACTTGTGAAGTATCGTGTGTATTTTATGCGTGTGTACTGCATCCTGGTGTGGTAAAGTGATGGGTAATGACGCCTCACTGACCAACTAACTCTGACCGTGGTTGTATAACTAAGTCTGGTGAAGTTGGACGGATGAGATGATCTTTGAGACACTCATCTGCGGCCAGATTAATGAAATTAGGGTTTTGAAGAGGTGCGTAGGCATCACTCTTCAGCTTGGTCGAAACCAAGCATGGGATACAACTTTAGCCAGGCCGACCATACATGCGTGTAGACGGCATGATGGTGTAGGCGCCTATACCCCATTACCTCACAAAATTATGATCCGGGTCACTCAATTCATCCTAGGTGAAATCGAGTGGTCGAGATCGATTTTGCGATAAAAACTAGTGCGAAAGGGCCGCACGTCACGCCCTCTTCGGGCGCACGTTCCAAGACGACCAATCTTGGTCGATCTTGGCCGATTGGCCTGGTATGAGGGGTGATAGGCTGGTGTTTACGCCTATACCTGAATATCCCATGAAAACGGGATCGAGCCATCCAAATCGTCCGGCGAAGTTGAGTGGTCGAGATCGGTTTGCGGTTTGGGAGGTGTGACCACGCTAGTTTGAGCGTGCGTTTTTGGATTATCCGGGCATGATATGCCTTGGCCGATCGAGGTTAGGGAATAGATGGGTCCACGGTGGTCATCTTTGGTATGGACCGGACTGTAATCTAATCTTGGACCCTCCATTCATTGCGGAGAAGATGGACGCTCGTGATGCTCAAAACCCTAATTTTGGGTTTCAAAGCCGTGCGTCATCTCTTGTTTGGGCGACGATTTTGTCGCGACCAAACATGGTTGGTCTTGACCGATTGGTCAAGTGTGTAGGCGGAGCCCGCGGTGATCGTGTTGGCATGCTCTGGGCCCTTTGAATCTACATCTATACCCTCCATCTATACCCGCGAAGATGGATGGTTGAGACCCGCTTTTGCGACACATGTAATATGCCGCAAACCCTAATTTGGGGTTTTCCGTCCATAATGCTTGGTATGAACGTTTTTGGCAAGCTAGGCCAATGGCCGACCGTGCGGGTTCCGCATTGGTTGGCAGTGGATATTCCATACCCGCAGGGGTGATGGAATTGATCTGGGTCATCCAATCATGCCTATGGAGTTGGATGATCATCGATCATATCCCGACCGATCACGGCCAATCCGGATGCTCAATCGAGCTAGTATAACACACGAGAGGGGCTCAATCGGGCTAGTATAACACATCGAGAGTCGCCCGTACGGGTATTTTGTACATGGTTTCATTATAGTGCTTGGAGGTTCGTGTTACTCTGTAAGAGTAACACTCGATCGTCATGCCACATCGATAATGAGTCTTTGAAATACAAGGCTGATTAGAAATTCACGAGGATGGATTGTTGCCACATGCTCCAACCTGGAGGAATCTCATGTATTCACGGAATGGGATTGTTGCCACATGCTTCATTCTTGGTGAATTAAGTGAGGGAGTATCTAACACTTATAAATGGCTTTATCTTTTACAAGATGTCAGCGCATAGTTTTACGGTTTTTACAATTTTAACCTTAAATGAAAATCCACCATCAACATTAAGTCCCCTGCCTAGCACACAATGGTTACACTATTGTGTGGTAGGCATAAGATGGTGACAGTTAAAGATAAAACTTATGAGACAAAGTTAGATGTTACCGGGGAGAGACGGGTCATCCTGTCCTCGGAGGAGCATGCGAGCGTTCAAGAGGCGTCCGGAGAGTATTCCCTAGCATGATATCGGTTTGCCTACTTGATCGACCTTGTTATGCACTGCCGTGCCCAGCCGAGGGCCCGCTCCGTGCTTGCTCCGTTTGAATGTCGGTCTTGCCAGATCGACCTTGCTATGCCTGATTAGGTCGAGGGGTTATTGCGCCTGCTTCGTTCGATCGTGGGCTTGTTGTGTCTGCTTCGGTTGAACGTGGGTCCACTATGTACATGTTTCAAACGTCGGCCACGTGCTTCGATCGAAATTGGCCCATTGTGTGCGCTATTATACCTAGGCCTTTATGTCCCGATTAACACCACCTTTGCGACTTGAGCAATACCCGGCCTTGTGACTTGAGCAATACCATCCTTGTGCCCTTGACCAACACCAGACTTTAAACTTGAGCAATACCGGACTTGAAACTTGTAGGACTTGAAACTTATACTCGGACTTGAAACTTATGCGGACTTGAAACCAATACCAGGACTTGAAACTTGTACCAGACTTGAAACTTGAGTGATCTTGGTGTTTGGACCCAATCCCACTTTTGTTTATTTCAACGTGGGTTGTATCTTGTCATGTGTGACTACACGCCTCATGTGTTTTTCATACAAGTTCTAACTCCTATTTTCATTGTGGAATGAAGAAAAGAACTCTGTTGAGATGTCTTACGGAGATAATCTTTGGTGCCAAGTCGGGAAGTGTTGGGATGGCTTCAAAAGATATGCCGAACATTGATGATGAGTTGTTCACCTCGCTTTTCCAAACATTAGAAAACATCCTTCTCATAAGATAGTCACGCTTTCCGATTCGGAAAATATGAAAGCTGATCCATTTTCGTCTTCAGCACTTGTGATGAGATTTTGTCTCCGGAGAAACGAATATCCGCCTTCTCCTATTGACTTCAAGCTTTTCCATACTCCACTGGGTTCTTACGAAAGATGGATGAGACGTATGTTGAATAATAAGGATATTAAAGTGGTTTCGGTGGAGGTGGATCCTGGAGAGAGTGTTGAATAAGGATTCGAAGCGAACGTGGTCCGGAGAGAGTGTTGAGGCGGCTCTTGAATAGACCATTGAAGCGCCTTCTGCTAGAGGGAGTGTTGAAGTGTTTCCCTCTTGTTTCGATTTATCCTTGCGAATTCCATGCTTCTTGACTGACCACATCTCTCATGTTGAAGAATTCCTTGACTGACGGTGAAGGAACTTCATGTTGAGCCTCAGTCCCCAAGTGTGGTTTACATGGTTTGTTCGTAGTGGTTGTTGTCGAGCGGTATGGAATATCTTGGACGTTATTTCATCATTGTGGGATTCGTGCATGTGGTCTTGGAGTTGGAGTTGATGGACGCGCAGGATGTTGTATCTTGGTGGTTTTCCTCTTGCTGCTTCAAGGAACGCTTCTGGAGAATTTGAATGTTGTATCGCTGTTGGTGAGATATATGCCCCTACAAACATTATGAGGCTCTTCCGTGCAGGCACAGTTTCTTTATATTAGGGCATATGTTGTTATAGATGAGTGTTCAACAGCTCCAAAGGATGACCAAAAGCGCGGATTCTCCAACATAGCGTGATAGACATGTACCCATTTGCCCGATAAAGTGACTCACCCGGGATCTTGTTCGACCACCATCCGATAGAGTAACTCGCCGGATCTTGCTCGATATGACGGTTGGACATCGTTATCTTCTTGAGGCTGCTCCCTTGAGGTATCGGCTCCCAGTGGAAGATTACCGTCATAGAGCGTTGATACGTTGCACCGGCACTCTTTAAACCAAATGGTAGTATGGTATAATAAAAATTTCTGAGAGGAGTTCGAAAAGCAATCTTACTTGCATCATGCTCGTACATCCTTATCTGGTTGTAGCCGCTACATCCATCCATGGAGGAGAACATGCCGTGTCCTCGGTTGCATCTACTAACATGTCGATGTTAGGTAGAGGAGGATCGTTTTGGAGCAGCACTGTTCAAGTCTCTCGAAGTCTATGCGGCTTTGATTTATCCATTTTCCTCGTGTCTTGACTACAACCGTTTAACCGACTTGGATCCAGGTATGACATGTAGATGATGGGTGACCAATTTTCATCTAAATCCGGCATTTCTTCATATCTCCTAGCGAATACGTCCTGGTACTCTTTGAGAAGTTCCACGAGCTTTGTGCGTTTATCCATACACAAGGTTGAGCTGATGGAGATAGGCCTAGTGGGATTCCTCAACGATTTTAATCTCATCGGTTGTGGAGTTGGTGCCATCTTGCATTTGTTGTGGAGCATCTAGCACTTGTTCTTGTGGTTCGTTCTTTGTTGTAGTATTCCATTGGGTGGAGAGACTGGGTATGAGTCTCCCCTGCTAATTGATAATGGAAGTGTCGGTATACCATTTTCCCATTCGTCATGACTCGCCACAAAAGTTCGTTCCCTCTTCGTGTGAACGTTGGTCGTGGCTTCATTGAATGGAAAAGAATGCTTCGTCGGCAAAGATGCATCGTGGGTTTTAGCCCTCAATGATGCAAGCCGGTCTTCTTCTGAATTTACGCCCATGTGGGAAGTGGGACGCAATGAACTTGCGATTCTTTAGCGGAGCTTCTCCCAGTATGTCTTTGGTTTGGTTTCCCTCGAAGTCCGTCATTGTGGTAGGATTCCGTACGACCTTGCCTCGGGAGAACCTTGGATGCCCGAGAGTCTTGAGAGTAATCACATTCGAAGACGCTCCTATGTAGATAAGGGCCGTCTTGAACTCTGTATCCTTGATGCGTGCGGTGACATGTAGGTCACGGTCGTGACCTTCCTCCGGTTGATTGCAGCAGAAACGTCTCCGCGCGCTGATTGTTTGAGAGGTGTGAAAGTTTTCTTAAACTTTCCACTAGAGAAACCGCTTCCCGATCCACCGGCCTTTGGTTCATAGTGAAACTATTGACTTAAGGAAGATCGTTGTGAGGATCAGTCCCCAGTGTAGGAGCCTCCATGACAGGACCGCTCATATCTGATGTCGCTTATTTGATCAGGTCCATGTAGGTCCGTGCCGTTGAAGTATCTTTTCCGGTGCGTTGAATGCATTCCTTGTTGGCTCCAGGGGCTGTTGCGGGTCATGTGGAAATCGATCAGTTAATGTCTTAAGAAAAGTGAGTACCTCTTTCTGAGTTGCGGCCATATCCGTTTGAGTCTTGGCAAGAACTTCCTGCTTTTCCATCAAGTCTGCAATGGTAATGGGAGATGGTCCTCCTCTCGCCCCTCCGGCTCCTCGTCCTGATGAAGGAGTGGAAGTTGTTGCTCTGGTGACTACCGGAGGTGTTACACTTGATGAGATGCCAAGATTTGCAGTTCTTTATGGCTCAGTGATGGGAGGTGTTGTAATATCAACTGTTTGAGTGATCGAATTGAACGTTCCCATCCTCTGTACTCACGTGTTCCTTGATTGATCTCTCCTTCCTCAAGCATTTCTTCACAGCTTCGACAAGGGTCTTGAGATATAAATCTTCCAGCAGGGATCCGTAAGCTGCAGGCTCCATTTCTTTATCCGGTAGACGTTGTGGTACCCGGACAAGTCTTTTCCTCTGTGGAGTTGCCTCGAGTCTTCGTTGTCAGCTGGACCATGTTGTTCGCCTCTCCTGAGTCCCCTGTGATTACGCGCTCTTTCTGCATCTCCACTGGTAAAGGTGTGACTCCTGACTAAGGATTCAACGTTTCTTGCAATTGCCCCGAGTAGATGCATGCCGACCCTTCTTGTAATTGTCTTTGTTATATCATTCAAAAGGCGGAATGTTTCGCTTTCTGTCTTCTAGCGATACCAGCTTGATTTGCCAAGACATCCTCCAAGCATTCTAGCTACACTTCCCATGATATCCCGAACCATCCGTGGTCTCCTGGTGAGGATACATCGCGAGATGAAAACCGAAAAAATTGAGGATTCAATTTTTTGCAACCGATAGATCAACCTCCCACTGTGGTCGCCAATTGTTTATGGGTGAAAACTACTCCTGCAGAATTTGTAATTTGGGGTGTGGATGAGGAATGAATTTAAACCTTAAACAAATGCACTACGCGGTGAGTGCTTGTAGATTCGAGAGATCAATGCGTGCAAGTCCGGCCTAAACCAAGAAATGGCCGTTCCGGACTTGTTTCGGTCACAAAGTGAAGGAGGTGGGGTTGATCTTAGGGAGGAAGCGAAGAAGGTGTTGAGAATGTGAAGGCGAGACTTGCTTATGACTTGTAACAGAAAGTGAACAAACTTACGATTGGTGTAAAGCAGGCTCCAGTGTTTTCTTGTTGTTTTTTCTCGTTGTTTTGGAAATAGGGCGGAGAACCTATTTATACAAGTCATTGAGTCTTACTCACGTCTCTCGTGGGAAGTGGAGGAAGTGGAGTGACGGAGTAGTGGAGTTGTGCGTTGGTGATACACGACCAGCCTTGCCCACTTCTCCTGTTCATCTCTAACCGACCATGACTTCCTAACACGTTCTTGTGATGGCGCGTTTACGCCGCACGTTGTAAACCGCCAGACCAATACCCGATATGTATCCCCGGTTTGTGACATGATTGATGTCTCGGAATGTGTGGATCGTGGATCCATGAAAGATAACATGTAATGTCAATTGAATAACTGCGTTATTCGTGAAGTCGATACTTGTGAAGTATCGTGTGTATTTTATGCGAATCGCATCCCGGTGTGGTAAAGTGATGGGTAATGACGCCTCAGCGACCAACTAACTCTCGACCAGGGTTGTATAACCAAGCTGGTGAAGTTGGATGGATGAGATGATCTTTGAGACACTCATCCTGCTTTCGTTAATGAAATTGGGTTTTGAAGAGGTGCGTAGGCATCACTCTTGACTTGGTCGAAACCAAGCATGGGATACAACTTTAGCCAGGCCGACCATACATGCGTGTAGACGGCATGATGGTGTAGGCGCCTATACCCCATTACCTCACGAAAGTATGATCTAGGTCACTCAATTCATCCGGTGAAATTGAGTGGTGAAATCGATTTGCGACAAAAAAACTAGTGCCGCAAGAGCGCACGTCACGCCCTCTTCAGCGCACGTTCCAAGACGACCAATCTTGGTCGGTCTTGGCCGATTAGCCTGGTGTGAGGGTGATAGGCTGGTGTTTACGCCTATACCCACGAATATCCCATGAAAACGTGATCCGAGCCATCCAAATCGTCCAGGCGAAGTTGAGTGGTCGAGATCAATTTGCGGTTTGGGAGGTGTGACCACGCTAGTTTGAGCGTGCATTTTGGATTAGCCGGGCATGATATGCCTTGGCCGATCGGGTTAGGGAATAGATGGGTCCACGGTGGTCATCTTTGGTATGATCGGACCTCTTAATCTAATCCTGGACCCTCCATTCATGCCGGAGAAGATGGACGCTCGTGATGCTCAAAACCCTAATTTTGGGTTTCAAAGCCGTGCGTCATCTCTTGTTTGGGTGACGATTTTGTCACGACCAAACATGGTTGGTCTTGACCGATTGGTCAAGTGTGTAGGCGGGCCCGCGGTGATCGTGTTGACATGCTCTGGGCCCTTTGAATCTACATCTATACCCTCCATCTATACCTGCGAAGATGGATGGTTGAGACTGTTTTGCGACACATGTAATATGCCGAAAACCCTAATTTGGGGTTTTCCGGGTCCATAATGCTTGGTATGAACGTTTTTGGCAAGCTAGGCCAATGGCCGCCGTTCGGGTTCCGCATTGGTTCGGGTGGATATTCCATACCTGCTTGGGGTGATGGAATTGATGCAGGGTCATCCAATCATGCTTATGGAGTTGGATGATCGCGATCATATCCGGTCGATACGGTCAATCCGGATGCTCAATCGGGCTAGTATAACACACCGAGAGGGGCTCAATCGGGCTAGTATAACACACCTAGAGTCATCCTGTACGGGTATTTCGTACATGGTTTCATTATAGTGCTTGGAGGTTCGTGTTACTCTGTAAGAGTAACACTCAGTCGTCATGCCACACCGATAATGAGAACTGGAAATACAAAGGCTGATTAGAAATTCACGAGGATGGGATTGTTGCCACATGCTCCAACCCGGAGGAATTTCATGTATTCATGTGAATGGGATTGTTGCCACATGCTCCATTCTTGGTGAATTAAGTGAGGAGTATCCAACACTTATAAATGGCTTTATCTTTTAAAAGATGTCAGTAGCATAGTTTTCTCGGTTTTTACAATTTTAACCTTAAATGAAAATCCACCATCAATATTAAGTCCCTCGCCTAGCACACAATGGTTACACTATTGTGTGGTAGGCATAAGATGGTGTGATTAAAGATAAAACTTATGAGACAAAGTTAGATGTTACTAATAGAGACGGGTCATCCTGTCCCTGAGCATGCGAGCGTTCAAAGAGGCCCAGGAGAGTATTCCCCTAGCATGATATCGGTTTTGATCGCTTCGATCGACCTTGTTATGCCTCGGGGCTTCGCCGAGGGCCCGCTCCGTGCTTGCTCCGTTTGAATGTCGGTCTTGCGGATCGACCTTGCTATGCCTGATTAGGTCGAGGGGTTATTGCGCCTGCTTCGTTCGATCGTGGGCTTGTTGTGTCTGCTTCGGTTGAACGTAGGTCCACTATGTACATGTTTCAAACGTCGGCCCTGTGCTTCGACTGAAATCGGCCCTGCTGTGTGCGCCTATTATACCGGCCTTATGTCCTGATTAACACCAGCCTTTGCGACTTGAGCAATACCAGCCTTGTGACTTGAGCAATACCAGCCTTGTGCCCTTGACCAACACCAGACTTTAAACTTGAGCAATACCGGACTTGAAACTTGTACCGGACTTGAAACTTATCCGGACTTGAAACTTGTCTAGGACTTGAAACCAATACCGGACTTGAAACTTGTACAGGACTTGAAACTTGAGTGATACTGGTGTTTGGACCCAATCCCAGCTTTTGTGTATTTCAACGTGGGTTGTATCTTGTCATGTGTGACTACACGCCTCATGTGTTTTTCATAAAAGTTCTAACTCCTATTTTCATTGTGGAATGAAGAAAAGAACTCTGTTGAGATGTCTTTGGAGATAATCTTTGGTGCCAAGTCGGAAGTGTTGATGACTTCAAAGATATGCCGAACATTGATGATGAGTTGTTCACCTCGCTTTTCCAAACATTAGAAAACATCCTTCTCATAAGATAGTCTGCTTTTCCGATCGGAGAAAATATGGAAGCTGATCCATTTTCTTCTTCACACTTGTGATGAGATTTTGTCTCCGGAGAAACGAATATCCGCCTTCTCCTATTGACTTCAAGATTTTCCATACTCCACTTGGTTCTTACGAAGGATGGATGAGACGTATGTTGAATAATAAGGATGTTAAAGTGGTTTTCGGTGGAGGTGGATCCTGAAGAGAGTGTTGAACAAGGATTCAAGCGAACGTGGTCCCGGAGAGAGCGTTGAGGCGGCTCTTGAATAGACCAGCGGCTTCGCTAGAGAGGGAGTGTTGAAGTGTTTCCCTCTGTTCGATTTACCCTTGCGAATTCCATGCTTCTTGACTGACCACATCTCTCATGTTGAAGAATTTCTTGATCGACGGTGAAGGAACTTCATGTCGAGCCTCGGTCCCCAAGTGTGGTTTACATGGTTTGTTCGTAGTGGTTATTGTCGAGCCGTGTATGGAATATCTTAGACGTTGTTTCATCATTGTGGGATTCGTGCATATGGTACTGGAGTTGGAGTTGATGGACGCGCAGGATGTTGTATCATGGTGGTTTTCCATTGTCGCTTCAAGGAACCGCTTACGAGGTCGGAATGTTGTATCACGCTTGTTGGTGAGATATATGCCCCTACAAACATTATGAGGCTCTTCCGCAGACCTGGTTCTTTCTATCAGGGCATATGTTGTTGTAGATGAGCGTTCAACAGCTCCATAGGATGACCAAAAGCGCGGATTCTCCAACATAGTGTGATAGACATGTACTGCCGTCAAGCCGATAAAGTGACTCACCCGGATCTTGTTCGACCACCATCTCGATAGAGTAACTCGCCCGGATCTTGCTCGATATGACGGTTGGATATCGTTATCTTCTTGAGGATGCTCCCTTGAGGTATCGGCTCCGGTGGAAGATTACCTTCATAGAAGCGTTGATACGTTGTAACCTGCACTCTTTAAATCAAATGGTAGTATGGTATAATAAAAATTTCTGAGAGGAGTTCGAAAAGCAATCTTACTTGCATCATGCTCGTACATCCTTATCTGGTTGTAGCCGCTATATCCATCCATGGAGGAGAACATGCCGTGTCCTCCGGTTGCATCTACTAACATGTCGATGTTAGGTAGAGGAGGATCGTTTTTGGCGCAAAGACGACTGTTCAAGTCTCCTAAGTCTATGCGCTCTGATTTATCCATTTTCCTCGTGTCTTAACTACAACCGTTTAACCGACTTGGGTCCAGGTATGACATGTAGATGATGGGTGACCAATTTTCATCTAAATCCGGCATTTCTTCATATCTCCTAGCGAATACGTCCTGGTACTCTTTGAGAAGTTCCACGAGCTTTGTGCGTTTATCCATACACAAGGTTGAGCTGATGGAGATAGGCCTAGGGGATTCCTCAACGATTTTAATCTCATTAGTTGTGGAGTTGGTGCCATCTTGCAGCTGTTGTGGAGCATCTAGCACTTGTTCTTGTGGTTTCTTGCTGTTGTAGTATTCCATTGGGTGGAGAGACCGGGTAGTGTGTCTCACGCTAATTGATAATGAAAGTGTTGGTATACTGTTTTCCCATTCTGGTCATGACTCGCCACAAAAGTTCGTTCCCTCTTCGTGTGAACGTTGGTCGTGGCTTCACAGAATGGAGAAGAATGCTTCGTCAGCAAAGATGCATCGTGGGTTTTAGCCCTCAATGATGCAAGTCGGTCTTCTTCCTGAATTTACGCCCATGTGGGAAGTGGGACGCAATGAACTTGTCTGATTCTTTCCGCGGAGCTTCTCCTGTATGTGCTGGTTTGGTTTCCCTCGAAGTCCGTCATTGTGGTAGGATTCCGTACGACCTTGCCTGGGAGAACCTATGATGCCCTGAGAGTCTTGAGCGTAATCACATTCGAATACGCTCCTGTGTAGATAAGGGCCGTCTTGAACTCTGAATCCTTGATGCGTGCGGTGACATGTAGGTCACGGTCGTGAATAGGCTGGTGTTTACGCCTATACCTGAAGATCCCATGAAAACGTGATCTGAGCCATCCAAATCGTCCGGCGAAGTTGAGTGGTCGAGATCAGTTTGCGGTTTGGGAGGTGTGACCACGCTAGTTTGAGCGTGCGTTTTGGATTAGCCAGGCATGATATGCCTTGGCCGATCGGGTTAGGGAATAAATGGGTCCACGGTGGTCATCTTTGGTATGATCGGACCTGCTTAATCTAATCTGGACCCTCCATTCATGCCGGAGAAGATGGACGCTCGTGATGCTCAAAACCCTAATTTTGGGTTTCAAAGTCGTGCGTCATCTCTTGTTTGGGCGACGATTTTGTCACGACCAAACATGGTTGGTCTTGACCGATTGGTCAAGTGTGTAGGCGGGGCCCGCGGGTGATCGTGTTGACATGCTCTGGGCCCTTTGAATCTACATCTATACTCCATCTATAGATGGATGGTTGAGACTGTTTCGACACATGTAATATGCCGCAAACCCTAATTTGGGGTTTTCCGTCCATAATGCTTGGTATGAGCGTTTTTTGGCAAGCTAGGCTAATTTGGAGTTGGAAGGATATTCCATACCCGCGATCATATCCCGGGTCATCCAATCGATAGTCGATGGTCAATCGGGATGCTCAATCGGGCTAGTATAACACACCGAGAGGGCTCAATCGGGCTAGTATAACACACCGAGAGTCGGCTGTCACAGGTATTTCGTACATGGTTTCATTATAGTGCTTGGAGGTTCGTGTTACTCCGTAAGAGTAACACTCGTCGTCATGCCACACTCGATAATGAGTACTGGAAATACAAGGCTGATTTGAAATTCACAGGATGGGATTGTTGCCACATGATCCATTCTTGGTGAACTAAGTGAGGGAGTATCCAACACTTATAAATGGCTTTATCTTTTACAAGATGTCAGCGCATAGTTTTCTGGTTTTTTACAATTTTAACCTTAAATGAAAATCCACCATCAACAATGGGTCATCTAATGGAGAAGGTAATGGGGTTGGAATTATTGTGATATCGCCAGAAGGCAATAAAATAGCTTTTTCTTTCAGATTAGAGTTTGCGTCAACCAATAATGAAACAGAATATGAAGCAATAATACATGCTTTGCGATTCGCAATAGAAATGAAATTGGAAAATGTGAGGATTACTAGGTGATTCAAATTGGCTATTCGCCAAATAAAATAGGAATATACTACAAGTGAACCATCTTTGCAAAAGTACAAGAAACTTGTTGACGAGCTGTCGGTGCAGATACCGAGAATAAAATGGAGACATATATCAAGGAGAAACAATAGACTCGCAGATGCTTTTGCCTTTATATCAAGTATGATGACAGATCCAAGCTATGAGAAATATAAAAATACAAACACTTTTAACACCGTAAATTAATAAAGAAGAAGAGCAGGAAACAAGATGTAATGCTAATAGAAGATGGAGCACAAACACTTTGCGAAGAAGATTGGAGAGCAGAACTTCATGCATACGATGAAAGGGAAACACCAAGAAATAGATTAGAGGCACACAAATTAAAAAGCCGTGCAACAAATTATGAATTAAGAGATGGAGTACTATACCGACGATCTTTTAATGAACCTTCATTCATATGTGTAACAAGGAAGGAAAGAGAAACCATATTGAAGATGTTGCATAAGCGGGGATTTGATAATCATAGTGGTGGAAGATCTTTAGCACATAAAGCAAAATGCGGGGTTATTCTGGCCGTATATGCATGAGGACGCGAAACAAATATCAAGGCGTTGCGAAGATTGCCAAAGACATGGGAAGAAGATACATGCACGGGAGCGCCATTAAATTCTTCAACAAGTGTGTGGCCTTTTGGAAAATGGGGCTTAGATATTGTGGGACCATTCCTACCAGAACGGTGACGAGAAGATATCTAATTGTCGCCACTCTGATTATTTCACAATATTGGCGAGAGGTGAAAGCGGTACAACACATTCGCGATAAAGATGTTTTTACTTTCATATTTGAGAACATTATATGCAGATTTGGGATTCAGCACGGTTGGTATCGACAATGGGAAACGATTTGAAGGACAAAATATAGAATTCACGCTTAATGCATTTGGATCTGATGTGGAAAATCAACTCCTCTATACCCGCGGGCTAATGGTTTGAGCCGAAGCGACAAATAAAACAATTAGAGGACATATTGAAGAAGAAGTTATAAGGATACAATAAAGGATGGTGCGAACAAGTGCCCAATGCGGTATGGGCTTATAATACAACTAGGAGAGAAGCTACAGGGAATGTCACCTTTTTGTTTAACATATGGGGTTAAAGATGTACTCCCAACGAAGTTATGATTCCAACAACAAAGAAAGAAGCTTGGGAGAAAAATCTTTAGTGCGGGTAACATTTTAATCAAATTAGATGAATTAGAAGAAAAAAGAGAGAGCACTACAAGCATATGGAGAATTATCGAAGATTGGCTGGACAACATAACAAACGTGTCAAGATACGTGAATTTCAACCAGGAGATCAGTGCTGCGAGAGACACCAATATATCGGCGTGAAAGTGGTGGCAAGTTGGCAAGAAAATGGGATGGACCTTATATCATTAAGGAAATAGTTGGCACGAGGGGCATATAGATTAATGGATCCTGAAGGAAAATATGTAGGACAAAGATTGGATAGACCATGGAATAGGTTGTATCTCAAGAAGTATTACCCATAAAAGATGGATGAAATGAAATGAATTTGGATGAAATGTTTTTGCGACGAGAATGATTGCGAAGTTGAATAAAATAGAGAAACGATTGTGCGAATGTCTCCAAACAATACATTACCGAAAATGAATGATTGAATGAATTGACAAAATGATAGAGTGAGTGAATGGGACGAACTTTTATGGCGTACACCCTAGTTCGCGAATGATATTTTCAAAGAGGCAAATGTAAGACCTAAAGTACGTCATATAAGGGGTATCTCTTGACATGGCTCGGGGTAAGGTTACACCGCTCCTGGAACTCGGGGTCATGGAGATTTGGGGCCCATGAAAGCCTATCCGGGAGAGATACCTTGGATTTCCAACTATATATATAAGGTTATACCCTGGTTGGGCCCGAGGGTCTCTTCCAAAGAGTCGATGTATGCTCAAGGCGCGCGGGGTACACGGTTGAGCCAAGAGTGCCTGGGGCATTTGAAGTGTCTCGGCCATTCTTAGCAAGTCTTGGTATATGCTGCACTCGGCCCGAAGAAAACTCCACTTAGGGTGTAGTCTCGTAACCATAAACCATATAGGTATAAGGGATAAGAGGCTGAAAACAACCGGTTGTTGTTAAGACCGTATGGGAGGAGCTAGTCTTGTATGGCGATGTACGCCTCCTTGAAGGGGCAACCAGAGGAGAAGATAAGGGCGGCACCCTCCATTAGGGAGTGATAAGTGTCAAAAGACGCAAATGTCACGAGGCTTTATTTTCGCAAGGAAATTTAGGCTTGTCATATTTGTCGATGATCCTGTAGAGGCAATAATACTAACGCAAGGATAAGACGAGATCAATGGGTTTTTTCATGAGAATGTAAAGACAACTGCGATTTAAATCGCAAAACGACAATGTCATGGGATTGTATATTCGCAAGAGTACTTAAGCCTGTCATATTGTCGCAAATAACATATCTGCAGAGGCAAAAATACTTAAGAAATGATAAGACAAGGTCAATGGGTCATTACATGAAAATGTAAAGACGTCCTGCGATCTTGTCGCAACGAGGGGTGGCGAAATAAGACCTTTAATTAGGAAGGCAAAATAAGACCACACAAGAAATGATAAGGCAAGATCAATAGATTTCTTCATTTGAAGATATCCTGCGATCTTGTCGCAATGATAAATTTCAACATAAATAAAGGTAAGTGAACATGCTTGCGAGATTAGAATTGCAAATCTAAAATGAGATAGAAAGAGAAAATAAGGGATTATTCATCAAGGGATTTAGTCTTTCTAATCAAAAAGAGTACTTCAACAGAAACTGAAAAACATCTTATGCAAAAAGTCATACAGAAAAAGAGGTTGGAAGATGTAAAATTACAAAAATAGTTTAATTCTCTACATCAGCGTTCTCGACAACAGGAGATGATAAATGTTCTTCAACAATTTTATCAGCTTCACCTTCGTCAGTTGGAGGATTTTCATCAGGAATTTTTTCATTTGGATTCTTATCGACAATTTCATTATTCGCGAGATCTTGCAGCTTTCATAATTGTAATCACTATCGAGAGAATTAGGAACTTCATCATCTTCAACTTCCAAAGGTTCAATAGAGACAGGGTCAAGGGATTTAGAAAGTAAGATCTCATTCACAAAAACTTGACTTTGGGATGGCCCACGAAGAAGTGCCTTCTACGTTGATTCCTACTTTGGATATCTTTAAGATGGCTAAGATAATTAAGCTTTCTTGCGGCACGATCACGAGAATGGGCAAGAGTAGCGACAAGTGTTGCATTTTCCTTGCGAATCTTGGCATGGGCGGATTCCAAAGTAGGCAGAGAGGTGTGAAGATCTTTCGCATTCTGTGAAAATAAAGAAGAACAGTGAGTTACAAATAAAAAGTAATGTAAGAAATTAGAAAAGGAAAACGGCGGATGAGGCAGTCAAATTTTATGACTACCTTCCTTTTACGAGATAAGATGTTGGGTCGGGGCCAAGCAACTATTCTCCAAATGATCCATGGCATTATCAAAACCATCACCGACAAGACCTTTTAACCGAGAACGCAAGCTTTTTCATTAGAAATCATAAATTATTTTCCTTTGCAAGGGAGGAATGAGATTCTTTTAACTTGGTATATTCATCCTTGAGCTGGTTTGTTTTCACGCTTAGAGTTATTCTACCCTGAATAAGCTTATCTCTTTCGGTAGTGGTTTCTTTGAGTTTATTTTTCAATGAGCAGATAGATTGTTCTTGCTCATTCAGTGCTTTTCGACAAACATCAAGTTGTTGTGAGGATATCGCCACCTTGTCCAACAAAGCTCGCTTCTCTCGAGACAAAGTTCCATTTTGAAAGGCGAACAAAGTCTTCAAAAAAAAAAAAAAAAAATGGGGAGGAAATGATACCTTTTAGTTCTTCATTATTCCTGCGAAGATTATCACGATCCAAAGCGAAGTATTATGAAGGCTATTCTTTAAGGTCTTAATTTCTTGTTCCAAGGATGCTCGCGACATGGTATCAGAACCAAAATACTTACTCAAGGATTCATAAACACTAGATCTGATAGGATCAGTGGAAATTTTCTTAACATCATTCATGGTATCCGATAAAACTTTAAAAGCTACATCTATCCCTTCCAAGTTTTCTTTAGTAAGAGAGATAGATCCAGAGGAAGAGGAAATGATGGAGGAAGAGGGAAAGGTTGAATCATCTTTAGTCATAAGAATGTCAGTTAAAGGAACCTGATTAACAAGCGGGGGGCGAAGTAGAGGTATTAAGGGTAAAAGTGGAGAGAGGTTCATTTTGAAGAATTTCATTAACGGAAAATTCAGGGATTGATTCATCATGCGAGATCCTCGCATGAGAAGGTGAGTCATCATGAGAGGAAAGAATTGGTTTATCTTGCGAAGAAATCTCTAGAGAAGATGAATTATCCTGCGAAGGTATTGTAGGAGAAGCGGCAAGCTTAAACCCGGGAAAAGAAACAGGAGGCTTAATGATTTAGAAGGGTGAGGCTTCTTGGGGGATTTATCGGCATCCTGCGAATTACAAGCTAAATAAGAAACGAGAGGCAACAATATTGTTATTAAAATAGTAAATGTTTCTTAAATACCTTATTATTCGCAGGCTTTCTTTTAGAGGCAAAGGATTTCGGTTGTTTCGGTTGCGAACCCATGGAAACACTAGGATTCGTAACAGTGAATTTGGTGCTAGATTTATCCTTGCTGAAACAAAAATGGCAAGAGAAATATTAGAAGAAGAATAGTATCCAAATAAAAGACTTCAATAAGAGAAATCAATCATGAAATAATCAAAATTAGCAAAATCAACAGACTTTGATGCCATAGAAACAAAGAGCGAGAAGAGTTGTAGCGAAAGACGATGAAGGAACACGACGAAGGAAAACGGCGAGAGAAAAGTTGCAGACAATAAAGAAGATGAAGTAAAAGAAAAGAAAAATTTTCATAAGGAATTCTCCTTTAAATAGATGGGAAAAGAGTAACCTAGGATAACATTAAATGTCTTAGGTAAAAAGTGAAATTTTAGATACGTGTAAACAGTCATTCATAAATTCACGGAATCTTGTAGGTAAAAGAATGGATAGAAAACAAATGGTTGCGACATTTCAAAATGTTAGTTCTCATGACATTCTCTTCTTGAGAGAAGACATGAGAAGAGGCAAGATGTAGGATCATAATATCGCAACCTCAATACTTCGCGAGAGTAATAAACGACAGCATCACGAAGGAGTCGCGGGGAAGTAAAATAAATGACGCAATGGATGACGACAATCAGAACACGAGGAAGATGTGAAAATCTGGCGAAGGTTAAGAGTGTCGCGAGGACGAACACTTATACACTTGCGACACTTCGCGAGTTATTCCCGAAAATAAAGGATAGCTTAGCTTTCATCCTTGTGTACTACCCTATATAAAGGGATGAGTAAGTCTCGTTGTAGGGAGAGTTCTTTTTGAATTGTTAAGCAAGTCATTAGGAGAGAAAATTAAGAGTGATTGTAATTTCTTTTGCTCTGTTCTACCTTCCTCTGTAAACATTTCAAGAAAATAATCAATAAAATCTATAGTTATTCATCTTCAAATGGATTAATTGAGTAAATTCTAGTGAGGGGTATAGTGTGGGATTTCCTGCAACTACAACACCGTATTTACTATATAGAGTTTATGCTTTCTTTGCTATTTTTCTTGTGAATTATGTATTTTACGCTTGTTTTTGAGTTATTAGGTACTCTGGAATCACATGGAAGAAAAGAAGAAGAAATCATTCAAATTTGAGAAAGAAAGGGCAAAAATGTCATTTCACTGCGAGCAATATTAGGAGTCCATTTAAGGATAAGGGGCAACCCACAGAAGTGCTAAAATCACCCAGCAAAAGACTATGAGACACCCAATCTAGGGTTGTTCCTATTGAGTGGGGTGTTATAATCCTGTCCTACCCCAAATTATTACCCTAACCCTAAAATTGAGAGGTATGTCTCTCATTCATCCCATACACCTGAAATTTGAGAAAGAAGAACGAGTTGCTGCTATTGTGAAACTAGGAGAACAGATCGAGATCGAGAGATGGAAATCCATACAGAGTATAAGAAGGCAGTGATTGCTGGAGAAGACGCAGAAGAATTAGGTTATGGAAATCAAGAACAATGAGAGCTGATGATGGTGTTGAATTCGAAGGATGGTTGCTGTTGAATCTGAGATGTGGGTTTTTCTGTGAATCGAGAAATTAGAGTCTGTTATTGATTTAGGAGATGAAGAAGAACACTGGGTATTGAGCAGAATTACAGAACAAGCTATGGAAATTACAAGAAATATGGCAACAAATGTGATTAGGGTTCTCAAATAGAGATTGAATGGGCTCTGTGAGATGTTGAAATCGAAACAGAGATGAGAAGAAATCAGATGTTATTCTCGATTTGAAATGGGTATGGATTCTGGTGATGGGAAATTGCAGGTGAAGTGATAATTTTCATGGGTTTTGTCCTTTGAATGATGAAACCAAATGGAGCAGAGAAGAAAGTGAGTCTGTTGAAATTGGAAGGATAAGCGATGAACATAGATGATATTGCAGCCGACTTTTGGTGGAGGAAACAGGGAGATATTGCTGTTGTTGATCTGAGAAGAAGAACGGATAATGGTGCTGCAGGAGTGAAATTGTGGCTTGAGCTATTGAAGCAACAGAAATGGGAGAATGAAGTGAATTTGTTGGATTCATGGAAGACTTGGAAGAGACAGTGCAACTGAGGGTTTTGTGCTGATTTGAGAAAGACAGTGGTGGAACTGATGCTACCAGGATTGGAAGAGCTGGTGATGATTTGAATCCTTGCAATTGAATGACAAAGAAGTGTTCTGTTAACACTAGCAAAAATGAATGCTTGAATGAATAGATGAATGTTAGGATTGTCACAGGAGAAGAAAAAAAAATAAGCCTGAAAAATGGCCAGAAATCAGCAAGAAACAGGGGAAACTCTGTCCAATTTTATGCACCGGTGTGTCAACTCAGTGATGACCGATCCAGCCTAACTCAATTGAGTAAGCCAAAGCGGCTGACTAAGACAAGCTGACTCGATAGTCGACTTCCCTTCCTTTGACCCAAATGGACTAACAAAGACCGTTAACTTTGACGGTTTAGTGACGGAATATTCCGTAGATGGGAAAGAACTTTCAGGTGGTCGGCGGTGCCGTTTCAGGCCGGATTCCGGTGAAATCCAGGGACTTTTCAGGCGACCAAAATTACAGATTTTTGTGTAGATTCTTCTCATGGGTGTGAATACTTAGATTTTTTTGGAAGTTGGGTGGAAACTTGGAAGATTTGGAGATTTGGGATTGAAATTGGAATTAGGCTCAAATTGGGAAAGTGGTGTTATTATGGAATGAGGATTCTATTCCTTGGAAGATTTGGAGAGCATTAAAGCCTATAAATAGAGAAGTTCTCTACACACTTCTACACACCTTTTTACACACACAACACTTCTCTTTTCTTTATTCTTTGTGTGAACTTCTTAACATGAGTAGCTAATTTTATTATTGATTGAGGATGAATTCCTATTTCTTAACATATGATTTGAGTTTTATTTTCAATTCTATCTTGAAGTTTTTCACATGATTATCTTTTGTTTTTACTAATAGGAATGTTTATACATTCATGGTTGATTGATAGATTGTTTAGAGTGCACGCTAAATTGATTTGTTAATTTGATCTAAAGCTAGTGAAAGTTAGGGGATAAGTAATCGTTTCTTGACTCTTTACACAAGTAGCAAACACGAGACCTTGCGGAGGGATTTCGTGGAGCAATTGTGTGTGAAAACAACGTTAGCAAGTAGACCTTGATCTAAGAGTCTAACTACTAATATCAACCTAATAAGTTCATAAATCTTAATGCGTTTATTTAAATTACATCTTGAGTGATCTACTACTAGGTGGTTTGGTAAATAGAATCCGGTAGTCGAGAACTTCTATATCCGGTGATACAAGGGATTTAGAGGTTTAACACTGATCTAGATGCTTTACCTACGGTTGGTGATAATCTGTGACTAATAAAAAGTGGAAAAGAACATAACTTGATTCATTGTTTTGCAACGAACAAGGATTCCTTGGTCTTGTCTCTCTTATTGATTTCAACTTTATCTTTGAATTGCTTTGTTTATTTTCTTTTGTTTTACTAAACAAAACCCCCCTTTGTGACAATTTTACAACTAAAAATCTCTTGCTCCTCGTGGGAACGAACTTAACTACCACCATATTACTTGTTAATTGAGTGGAAAAATATTCACTAATTTGGTGTGGTTACGACACGCATCAATAACATGTTAAAACAATTGAGTGGGAGGTTGTTTGGTTGAGTTTGTTTAATTCCCAAAAACCATTAACTTGCGCATATATTAAATAGATGTAGAAAATATTACTTGTGGCGCGAGAGATGATTAGGAGTTTAACGATTTTTCGATCTTGCGACTTGTAATGTTGTTTTGCTATTTATTTAGATTAATGTTGCAAAGTTACTTTTGAATGTGTATAGTGCCATAAGTTTAATATCCTTTTCTTATTTTTCGCATGCTATGTTAGACTAAATGGCTTCCAAGAACATCATTGCTGATTTGAACAAGGGTGAAAAACTTGATGGCGACAACTATAACATTTGGCGCCGAAAGATCGTTTTTCTCTTGAATGATGATGGGCTGCAGGAAATAAGCCGAGCATGTGATGCCTCGGCTTTGAGGAGGTACGACGGTTCAACACCGTCGCAACCTCGAGGCTTACCGAGAATGGATTAAGAAGGATCGCAGTGCTCGTCATATGATCTGAGCTCAATGCACAATGATCTCATTGGGAGTTTGAGAACCACCAGTTTGCTCATGACATGCTAGAGGCGGTCATGCAAAAATTTGGAGTTACCTCTGTGGCTAAGTTGCTGCTTTAACTATGAAGTTTGACACTTGTCAAAAGAAGCCCAATGTTACAATGAAGAAACATTTGAGGACAATGTCGTCAATGATACGCGAACTTGAGGCTGCAGGTCATCACTTGATGAGATGAACAACGGTACAAAGTGTTACTCGTTCGTTACCTAACTCTTGGGAGCAGATGAAGCAAAACATGACACATAATGATAATGTCCGCACTTTTGAGGATATTTCTAGTCATGTGGAACTAGAATTCGAGCGCTTAGGCAGACTAAGACCTTGATTCTGTTTTGGCTGAATCTGTTCGCATAAGACCAATGGGTCTAAGTGCAAAAGGGTAAGGGTTCTTCTGCTAAGAATCCTCGTGATGGATCTGGGTCGTCCACTACCAACGCTCCTAAGCGCAAAAGAGGCAAGCGTCTTTGGTAAGAAAGACAAAGCGAGAGATGAAATGTTTTAAATTTGTGATAAGAAAGGACACTTTGCTCGTGAATGCACCGAGCCAAAGAAGGTAATTTACGAACCTCTTCCTCGCTATGAATGTTTTGTTTCTAGTCAAGCATTAGTTGCTCATTCTCCTCATGTGTGGGTTGTAGATTCGGGAGCAACCGACCATGTAGCGAGGGCGAGAAGGGTTCCTAGATTATCGTCGAGTTCCTGCTGGGAGCATGAGAGTTTATATGGGGAACTGATAGGTGTTGTAAAACACCTCATTTTATATCTAGTATTTATGCTTTCTTTGCTATTTTTCTTGTAAATTATGTATTTTACGTGTGTTTTTGAGTTATTAGGTACTCTGGAGTAGCACAGAGAAAAAGAAGAAGAAATCACCCAAATTGAGCCAAAGGGCAAAATTGTCATTTCAGGGGAGAACACTAACTGGAGCCCAGTCAAGGTTAAGGGGCAACTCTTTTGGGAGGAGTATTAAAAGACAACCAACAACGGTTAGAGGTTGCGGTTGAGTAGCCTGCTATCGAGGGTGACAAGGTGTCATTATCGACCTTACCTAAAAAACTAAATCGAGAGAAGACTTTTCTCTCATTCATCTCAATCATTTTTCCCTGAAATTGAGAGTTAAAGACAGCAGCTGCTGCTACTGAACCGAGAGAGAGAAGCATGAAATCTAGGGATGAAATTGAAAAATGGAAGAAGTTGGTCTTTTGCTATAGAGAAAATTTTGCTATTACGATCGAGAAACAAGGAAAGAAGAGGAACCTATTGTATTGATTGTGACTTATGAACGTAGAGATTAATGGGTGATTCGAGTCTTTTGATGATTATAATGAATGGGTTTTGTATGGATTTGCATGGAAGGAGATGTGGAAATGTTCGGCATCAAAATTGCAGATTGTTCATCATTTTTAAGCGAGGTCACATCAAGTATTTGCGAAATGCACGAATGAATATAGTTTTACTTCAAGCTCATTTGTGACCAGCCTCTTGCTCAAAGTTTGACGGAGTTCTTGTGCTCAAATCTACAGGAGAGTCTTTAGGGCGTATTTGGCGGTTGTAAGAAGGCAATGAAGAACTTGGGAGTTACATGGTAGATAAAAGGTTCATGGGCGGTCGAGGCGAGAGAAAGAAAAATGCGAGATGTGTTTGATTGTTTGCGACCTACTATCCATGGTTCGACTTACATGCAAGAAATGGAATGAGCAATGGAACTAGTGAACCTGGATGGTGTAAATGAGTTGTTGTTGTGCGTAGTGGAGATGGCGAATTGCAGGCGGTCTCGGATGGTCTTTGCGTACTTAGAATTACTTGTGGAATTGAGTCATTGTTAGCGATTACATGCTCCAAATGGTGAGCTACTGATTTGCAATGAAGGCTTGTATGGCACATGGAAGGCGATGGTGGAGCTCAATTGCAATGGCTGTATTGTGTTGCGGTTGTACTTGAATGGGGGTCAGCAAGAGGGAGCCACCGGTCACAGTCGAGAGTGCGGTGGTGTGTGGTTATCTTTGTTGGCTTGAGGTCAGTGTATGATCTGCTAATATTGATGGATCTCGAGTCATCGTGGCTTTGTAAAATCGAGTAGCAAAACATGATCTGCTTGCGATTGATGATGGTGACTACATACGGGGAGTGATGTTGTTGGCGGTCGTAGGTTAACGAGGCTGCATTAATGGAAAATGGAGATGTTCATGCGGAGGTAATGTTAGTGCAATTATTGCCGATGGCATTTGGTGAAATTGAGATGCATGTATACACTTGGCATGATGATAAATGGTTAGGTATGTGGCTGCAATGGTGATGCTTTGATCTTGAGAAACACATGAAATGTGTTGTTGAGCTGTGGTGGTGAAGCTAAGAGAGCGAATGGTGCAAGCTATTTGTGTGCATTGCAAGGAGTAAAGATTACGGGTTATGAATTGCGGAGGTTGTGGTATTGCTAGTTGCAACGGTGACGATTTGTGATCTTAAAATTTGGTTGATTGAGCTAACGATGGTTGCGGTGTAGCAGTAATAATTTGAGTTTGTGGCTTGGCTTTGGATCAATGAGTAGATGTATGTTTGAAACACGAGAGAAGGTTGAGTGGTTGATGTTCATGAGATGTTCTTTGGTGTATGAAATAGAAGGAAATGGGGTGAGTCTGAAGTCTGAGATTCAGGGACAGGTTCACGTCAGAGATATGGTTTTGAGAATGAGAAGAAGGAATTGCAGCTGATGTTATTGGCTGGAGTTTGGAATTATGTTGGCAATGCTGTTGTGAAGGCTTGAGACAGAGATAGGTGTGCAAGAAGCAGCTTCAGTGGTAATGGTAATGGAATTGAATAGTACTGGTGGTTCGATGTGAAGCAGATGAAGATTAAATTACGAGGAGAATTTGCGAGGCACGATGATGGAATGAGATTCTGCAGCTTGATCACAACAGACGAGGAAATGGCGAGCCGGTGGTGCTACTTCGGTTGTCGGATTTCGGAATGGAAAGTGGGAATTGCAAAGTTTCCTTTGAATCATGAAGGGAGTGCGAGTCGGATGTAAGATTTGTGGCGGGTATATGAGCTATGAGTCACGCTTTTGGGCGCGTTTGCTGCAAGAATCAAGAGTTAGTTTAGATGGTGTATTTGTGAAATATGGCTCTTCCGAATTATGAGTGTAATTAAGCTGAGAGAATGATAGTGAGTTCTTTGGGAGTTACGATAGTCGGATACAAGCTCAAAGGTGGTCGGAGATAATTTTGGTGACCGGAATCCGTGGCCGTGGCCAATTTCCGGCCATAATCCCAGTTTTCGGCGACAATTTTGGACATAATTTTACATGGGTTTTTCTCACACATGGGCTTGGTGGACTAGTTGGATATGGGTTTTGAGAAGACCTAAATTTGGAAAGAGTATCCTTTAGGAATTGAAGAAACATATAAATAGAAAAGTCTTTATCAAACCTAAGAATATCTCCATTAGGAGGCTTCTACTTGTTTTCTAGGGTTTCACATGATAGTTTTCTTCTTTGCTTTCTATGATGATTTCCAAAAACACAAGTAACTAAGTTTTTATTATTGGTTGAAGATGTATTTGGATTTTTGCAACCAAGTTATGATTTTTATGAATTAGTTTTTCTCTCAATATTATCGTTTGATTTCTACGGGTTATAATAATTGCATGATTGATGTATTGCAATATGATTGAATGTTTGTTTAGTTAAGTCTAGAATTGATTGAACTCACATCCATATCTATAGCTATTTTAGGGTTTTCATCGGCGATAACACGGAATACGAGTAGCATGATATGATTATGGTTTGTAGTGATACATCCACAATGAGTCATATGTAGAAATTGACCTTTGTTGAATTGTTTTGCGCAATGTATTACAATTGCATTGATTAGCCTATTTCTGAAACTTAATGCTCCTAGGAATTGAACTTGATTAGCGCAAGGCATTAGGTTATTCTTTAGGTAGAATTCACATACGCAGCTCTAATGTGTGTGTGATGAATTAGGAAGTTTCCGGAGTATTCTTGCAATAAGGTATTCTATGGCTTTTGATGCTAGCGAGATTAAATACGAATTATATTCATATATTCATAAACTTGTTTACAATTGAAGATGAAACCTTTATCCAATATTTCACATCCTTGATTTGCGTACTTTGTTTGCTTTTTGTTTATTTTATTTACACAATGAAAATCCCCGTGTTACTTATAAGATACCGAAACATATTGACAACCAAGACCTCTCTGTGGGAACGATCCTTTCTTGCCTTGCTTCATTATATATTTTGAGTAGTAAGAAAGTGTAATTTATTTTTGACGCCACGACGGTGGTCAAATGTTGGCGTAGTTGGAGGGTGGCAGCAGTTGTCACTTGTTTTTGGTTTCTTATTTTTGTTTTTAGTTTTGTTTTATTTTTCTTATTCTTTGGTTCTTAACCGAGTTTTGAGAATCTCGTTTGGTACCAATTCTATATCTATGGACGGAGCATATTGGAGCAATCAATACAGTTTCAACCTCAACAATATGACAACTATCACCCTTACGGGAGTATAATCAAAACCAATCCTTTGGTTATGGTCCATACTCCACGTGCCCTTTTAGTTGTTCTCATACATTTCAACCTTCTTATGGTGGGTATGTAAGTGAGCAACCACAAAAGGGGATGATACTTGTGCTCCTATTCATATTTCTTCTAGTTTGGTAGATGAAATGCAACAATTTATGGACTGACATGGAGTCAATTCATGGACAACCAAGCGTGGAACCGATTTCATCGACCGGAATGTGCTCATAGTATGTATGGCCCAATTTCGATCGTAGTTATGATCATTCACCCATTCAAAGGGAAGATAATTGGCCTAACAATATAGAAGTAAGTAATTCTAATTTTGCCTTATCGAATGAGCTTTACAAACAAATGGAACACTATATTCGAGAATTTGGATGGATCACTCCAAGAGCTTCAAAGAGGTGTTTCAGAAGCGTAAAAAGGGCATTGATGAATACATAGAGGAAATGAATAATTATGTTGAAAAAGGCGAACCTTTGGGGACTTTCGTTGATATTTGTGTAGTTAACTCAACTCTTGATCGTAATAATGATCATTCACCTATTCAAAATGATGAGTTGGAGATTAGCAACACTAAATTCAGCGAGAACCAATCTTATGTTGACTATGATAGTGATGATGATTATTATGAAAATACATCGTTTGAACCAATTTATGGTGACATCCCGAGGAGTGTACAATGGAGTCTTTTTGCGATCAAGGTGAAGTTGAAAAGGAATATGATGACGCTAGTGTAGCTTACTCAAGCATTGATCTTTATAACGATCAACAACCTATTCAAAAGGTAGAGCTTGAGGATGATGCAATGAGTGTTCTAAAGAAATTCCTTATGGACAATATTGCATCCATAAAAGAGTATGTGCCCTTACAACAAAGAGGAGTGTGTTGAGAATGAGACCGTTATGACCAATATTGTGGAAGACCCAATTGAGCTTGCAAATGATTGTAATGATGATGTTTATGTCGAGACTTTGGTTAAGGCAGAAACGGACGAAGAATGGTTGCAAGGTTTGATAGAGGACCATGATATAAAAGAGGTGAGTAATTCACTTGAGTTTTTCAAGGAGGACGAGGATTCCGTGATACAAGAGATTGTGCAAGGTTTATCTAACCCGTTGCCTATTATTTCTTCTCCTTTACCTCTTATTGGTTTGAATGTATGTGCTTCGAGAATATTGTTGAATGACTTTATTTCTCGTTATCCCATTGAGAAACTTGATTCTCATACTATGCAGAGTTATGGAACAAGAAACCGTGGAAGTACCCCGACTTCTATATTCTTTATACACTTCCAAGTGTGGACAAGAATAAGTGTGGGGAAATTTTTATCGGTATATAGCTTCATTTTGTTTTATATTACTAATATTTGTGTGAAGCTAGTGTTTATAAAAACAGAGTTCTATGGAAGGATCCCCAAATTTTCAGATTGTTGGTGTATAGGGAATGAATCTTGCAAGGATATAGTCGGGCTAACGACTTTAAACCAAGCGCTACATGGAGGCAACCCAGGTTTTGTATCTCTTATCTTTTAAATTTTCTTTTCTTGTTTTTACTTTTTCTTGCATATTGTTATATGATTTCCCACCTTGACTTTCTTTGGACGATTCAATTTACATTGAGGACAATATAAAGTTTAAGTGTGGGAGTAGTTAAACATTTGCGTTGTAATTTTAAATTTTTCAAATTTTTTCAACTTTGTGTAAATTAGTGAATAAAAACTCCAACTTGTAGTTAGTTTAGAGTCACATAGTATACATGTCGCTAAGATTACATCGAGAATCTCATAAGAGTGTTGAACTTAGAGATGACAGAGAACATGATCGGGTTTCTTACTTGTTTGAGAGTTAAAGTTGGATTTAACCATGCCGGTGGCAAATAAGGTGCGGGACTGAATTCGGTATTAGAGTAGTGATCCCCTATAGTGGAGACTACCCATGTTACATAATGTGAGGCACCGACCTTCAATTCTTTGTACTGTCTAAATTTGTGCTTTTAGAGTGTGTGTCACCGTACGTAAATTCCGGGCAGAATGGTGAGCTGTCCAACCTCCCACCATAAAAGCACTATTTTGATCTCTTGAGTGCTATTTTTATCAACCATGTTGGTGATATCGAATTGCTAACTTACATACCACTTGTAATCTTGTTCGCAGTTAGCACCATCCACCTTATCTCTCTCTACACCAACAGGTCCATAGAAACACCATCATCATCAACAAGAGGAGCATCACAAATTTGAAGGAAAGTTGAAGACGTTCAAGGTTTTCTAAACGTACGAGAAATGAGCAAGATTTGATTCGAGTAAAAGCAACAAGACAATGAGCGGAATTTTTATAAGTTGAAGATTATTGTACAAGAGTGAAAATTATCAAGGATGAGAGTTCGAGAAGTTTATGATATCAAGACATACAAGTTGTGAAGAATCAAGCGGTAAAATACTTACACCATGGCCATTTAAACTTATTTTATATTTATTTTGAATTTGTATTTTACTTTCTCTTGTCTTAAAAAAAAAAACGAAAATTAAAAAAAAAAAAAAAAAAAAAAAAATTAGAATAAAAAAAAAAAAAAAGACAAGAAAAATTTTAGGTTTGTTAATAGTTTTTATTATTTTGTTTTGTTTTTATTTTGTATTTGTTTTATTTCTTATTTCTATAAAAAAAAAGGAAAAAAAAAAATATTGGGTTTGTATAGTTCGTTTTTAGTTTTGTATTCTTTCAATAAAGCCAATGGAAAGAAGGAATATGTATAATGAAGTTTCAAGCAACAAGGAATTTGAGGAAAGAATCATATTGTCGAGATTCTACGAAGTTCAAGAGTTATCATCAAGAGTTGAAGACCGAAGACGAAGATGAAGACACCGATTGAAGACCGAAGACGTTTCTATGGATGTTATGAGAGTGGTGCTAGCTGCACGCCGAACGGATAACGAGGTAAGTAAGCATATTCCCACCTTCGTTAAGTGGTTGATTTCCTTTCATAGAGATCGTCAGAAAAATGGGTTTTTCAAAAAAAAATATAAAAGATGTGGTTTTTAAAATACCTCGGAGGTTTTGCCTTCCTACCATTCAACGTGTCGCAGGATTCTATCTTCATTCCTACTGGACACATGTGTGACTCATAAAAAGTCATGTTTATTATTGAGTGCAAATTCATAAAACCCTTTCTTGTGGCGAGTCGAGACTTTCGATCACTCCCGAACCCGGAATTTCTTTCGAGAAGGGATGGTTATTTCTCTCTCAACTTTTAAGAATGAGATTGTGTTCGTTTATGTGTCTAACTTCTTATGACTAGTGTGCAGAATTTCTATGTCTTCTTAGCGTGTTGGATGCTATCATTACGGAGAACTAGTAAGTTGGTAAAATAGGTTTTGTGGGTATATCTCTAGTAAACCCTCACGAGACTATAACTCGTCCACTAGGGACACCTAGGGGTTTAAAGGCTTGTTATTTATGCTAAAAGTAACCGTAGCCTCGACGACATGGAGTTGTATGTATTTGTTTAGTTTGATTTGCTCGAGGACTAGCAAAGTCTAAGTGTGGGGGAATTTGATAGGTGTTGTAAAACACCTCATTTTATATCTAGTATTTATGCTTTCTTTGCTATTTTTCTTGTAAATTATGTATTTTACGTGTGTTTTTGAGTTATTAGGTACTCTGGAGTAGCACGGAGAAAAAGAAGAAGAAATCACCCAAATTGAGCCAAAGGGCAAAATTGTCATTTCAGGGGCGAACACTAACTGGAGCCCAGTCAAGGTTAAGGGGCAACTCTTTTGGGAGGAGTATTAAAAGACAACCAGCAATGGTTAGGGGGTTGCCAGTTGAGTAGCCCTTATCAGGGGTGACCGGGTGTCATTATCCAGCCTTACCCTAAAAACTAAATCGAGAGAAGACTTTTCTCTCATTCATCTCAATCATTTTTCCCTGAAATTGAGAGTTAAAGACAGCGGCTGCTGCTACTGAACCGAGAGAGAGAAGCATGAAATCGAGGGATGAAACTGAAAAATGGAAGAAGTTGGTGCTGCTATAGAAAGCTGCTATTACAGTCAAGAAACGGGGAAGAAGAGGAACCTATTGTTATTGATTGTGACTTATGAACGTAGAGATTAATGGGTGATTTGAGTCTTTTGATGATTATAATGAATGGGTTTTGTATGGATTTGCATGGAAGGAGATGTGGAAATGTTCGGGCATCAAAAATTGCGGTTGTTCATCATTTTTAAAGGCGATCACATCAAGTATTTGCGAAATGCTCGAATGAATATAGTTTTACTTCAAGCTCATTTGTGACCAAACCTGTTGCTCAAAGTTTGTGAGTTCTTGTGCTCAAATGCAGGGAGAGTCTTGGGGGCGTATTTGGCAGCTGTAAGAAGGCAATGAAGAACTTGGGAGTTACATGGTAGATAAAAGGTTCATGGGCAGTCGAGGCAGAGAAAGAAAAATGCAGATGTTTTTGATTGTTTGCAGCTACTATCCATGGTTCGACTTCTGTGCAAGAAATGGAATGAGCAATGGAAACTAGTGAATTGGATGGTGTAAATGAGTTGTTGTGCGGTACTGGAGATAGCGTAATTGCGAGCGGTCTCGAGATGGTCTTTGGTACTTAGAATTACTTGTGGAATTGAGTCATTATTAGTGGTTCTGTGCTCCAAATGGTGAGCTACAGATTTGCAATGAAGGATTGTATGGCACATGGAAGGCAGTGGTGGAGCTCAACTGCAATGGTTGTATTGTGTTGCAGTTGTACTTGAATGGGGTTTGGCAAGAGGGAGCTAAAGGTCACAGGTCGAGAGTGCGGTGAGATGGGTGGTTATCTTTGTTGGATTGAGGTTCGGTGTATGATCTTTGCGATATTGATGGATCTCGAGTCTGTTGTGGCTGTAAACTCGAGTAGCAAAACATGATGCTGCTGCAATTGACGATGGTGACTACATACAGGGAGTGATGTTGTTGGCAGGTCGTAGGTTAACAGGGAGCTGCATTAATGGAAAATGGAGATGGTCATGCAGGAGGTAATGTTAGTGCAATTGTTGCCGCTGGCATTTGAGGTGAAATTGAGATGCAAGTGCTTCGGCATGATGATAAATGGTTAGGTATGTGGCTGCAATGGTGATGCTTTGATCTTTGAGAAACACACAGATTTTGTGTTGAGCTGCAGTGGTCGAGCTAAGGAGAATGAATGGTGCAAGCTAGTTGTGTGCATTGCAAGGGAGTAAAGATTTTCAGGTTATGAATTGCGGAGAGTTATGGTATTGCTAGTTGCTTCTGGTGACGATTTGTGGTACTTGGCGGTGGATTTGATTGAGCTACAAGGATGGTTGCAGTTTGTAGCTTGGTAATAATTTGAGTTTGTGGCTTGAACTGGAACGACAAGTAGATGTATGTTTGAAACACGAGAGAAGGTTGAGTGGTTGATGTTCATGAGATGTTCTTTGGTGTATGAAATAGAGAAGGAAATGGGGTGAGTCGAAGTCGAGATTCGAGGACAAAGTTCACGTCGGAGATATGGTTTTGAGAATGAAGAAGGAATTGTAAGTGATGTAATTGGTTTGGAGTTTGGAATTATGTTGGCAATCTTTGTTGTGAAGGCTTGAGACGAGAGATAGGTGCGCAAGAAGCAGCTCAGGCTGGTAATGGTAATGGAATTGAATGGCACTGGTGGTTCGATGTGAAGCAGATGAAGATTAAATTACACAGGGGAGAATTTGCAGGCCTGAGGATGGAATGAGAGTTGCAGAAACAGTGCGAAAACGGAGCAGAAATGGCGAGCCGGTGGTGCTACTTCCGGTTGTCGGATTTCGGAATGGAAAGTGGGAATTGCAAAGTTTCACTGAATCATGAAGGGGGTACGAGTCGGATGTAAGATTTGGCGGCCGGGTATATGAGCTATGAGTCACGCTTTTGGGCGCGTTTCGCAAGAATCCAAGAGTTAGTTTAGATGGTGTATTTGTGAAATATGGCTCACGAATTGTGAGTGTATGAACTGAGAGAATGATAGTGAGTTCTTTGGGAGTTACGATAGTCGGATACAAGCTCGGGTGGTCGGAGATAATTTTCGGGTGGCCTGAATCCGTACAAGACGGCCAATTTCCGGCCATAATCCCAGTTTTCCGACGACGAATTTTGGACATAATTTTACATGGGTTTTTCTCACACATGGGCTTGGTGGACTAGTTGGAGATGGGTTTTGAGAAGACCTAAATTTGGAAAGAGTATCCTTTTGGAATTGAAGAAACATATAAATAGAAAAGTCTTTCTCAAACCTAAGAATATCTCCATTAGGGAGGCTTCTACTTGTTTTCTAGGGTTTCACATGATAGTTTTCTTCTTTGCTTTCTATGATGATTTCCAAAAACACAAGTAACTAAGTTTTTATTATTGGTTGAAGATGTAGTTGGATTTTGCAACCAAGTTATGATTTTTATGAATTAGTTTTCTCTCAATATTATCGTTTGATTTCTACGGGTTATAATAATTGCATGATTGATGTATTGCAATATGATTGAATGTTTGTTTAGTTAAGTCTAGAATTGATTGAACTCACATCCATATCTATAGCTATTTTAGGGTTTTCATCGAGCGATAACCTTGAATACGAGTAGCATGATATGATTATGGTTTGTAGTGATACATCCCTGTAGTCATATGTATAAATTGACCTTTGTTCGAATTGTTTGCGCAATGTATTACAATTGCATTGATTAGCCTATTTCTGAAACTTAATGCTCCTAGGAATTGAACTTGATTAGCGCAAGGCGTTAGGTTATTCTTTAGGTAGAATTCACATACGCAGCTCTAATGTGTGTGTGATGAATTAGAAAATTTAGGAGTATTCTTGCAATAAGGTATTCTATGGCTTTTGATGATAGCGAGATTAAATACGAATTCTATTCATATATTCATAAACTTGTTTACAATTGAAGATGAAACCTTTATCCAATATTTCACATCCTTGATTTGCGTACTTTGTTTGCTTTTTGTTTATTTTTATTTACACAATCGGAAAATCCCCGTGTTACATATAAGATACCGAAACATATTGACAACCAAGACCTCTATGTGGGAACGATCCTTTCTTGCCCTTGCTTCATTAGATATTTTGAGTAGTAAGAAAGTGTAATTTATTTTTGACGCCTACGACAGCGGTCAGGAACACAACTAGCATAGAAGTACTTGGCATCGGTACCTATATGCTAAATCTGTGACAAGGCGCACGATAATCCTCCATGATGTACTTTATGCTCTAGATATTCGACGAAATTTAGTTTCAGTTAATAGTATGTTGCGTCTAGGCTTTAGTTTTCTTTTTGAGGGTAATTCTGTTAAGATTTTCTTGGCAACTGAGTTTTATGGTTTTGGTTTTATGTCGGATGGTTTTATGGTTTTGGATATTGACAATTCTAGTTATTATGATGCTAATAAATCTATTTCATTAGTTGCGTCTTCCTCGGATGTTAATAATGATTCTGTGATTTGGCATGCTAGATTAGGTCATATAGGGCAAGAAAGGATGACTAGACTAGCTAGAGAAGGTCTTTTAGGACCCATCGTTAAAGTCTCCTTGCCTACCTGCGAACATTGTCTTGCAGGGAAAGCCATTAGAAAACCGTTTGGGACAACCAAAAGGGCCTCTGAGCCTTTGCAATTAATTCATTCTGATATATGTGGCCCAATGAACGTTAAGGCAAGACATGGAGCCTCTTATTTCATCACTTTCATAGATGACTTTACGCGATATGGTCATATTTACTTGATATCCCACAAGTCAGAAGCATTGGACTGCTTTAGACGCTATGTATGTGAAGTGGAAAATCAACTAAATAAGAGCATTAAGGCTCTCGAACCGACCATGGCCGCGAGTATGTATCGACCTATTCAAAAGGTATTGTGAGGAAAAAGGGATCCTGAGACAATTGACTATTCTGGTACTCCGCAACAAAATGGTGTAGAGAGAGAGCAGGAATTGTACTTTGTTAGACATGGTTAGGTCAATGATGGCACAATCTCATCTTCCTATTTCTTTTTGGGGAGATGCGTTACTGATTGCTGCCTATGTCCTTAATCGTGTGCCTTCGAAGTCAGTACCTTCCACCCCATATGAATTATGGACCGGCAGAAAACCCGAATTGGGTAATTTGCGACCATGGGGTTCAGCTGCTTATGTACACAATAGTTCTCATCGGTATGGGAAGTTGGGCCCTCGAGCGAAAAAGTGTATCTTTATCAGATATTCTGATCACTCAAAAGGCCATGTGTTCATTGGTGAGCATCCTGATGGAAGTGTAACTGAGATTGAGTCACGTGATGCAGATTTCCTTGAACAGGATTTTCCTAGAAGGAACGAGGTAGGAGGAGATCTTAGCCTCTTTGAGGTGGAAGATTCAATGGAAGACACACCAATTCGTCTAGTTGAGAATAACGAAGAAATTCCTCGTTCTCCTAGGGAAAGTGGGAGTGTTCCACCTGATAATGGTTTGGCTCCATCGAATCAGGAACCCCAATCTCGGAGAAGTGAACGTGGAAAAGTCCCTCGTCGTTGTTTTCAGATTGAGGGGGAAAATTTCATGGTTTGCTCACATGATGACGCAGAGCCTAAGAATTTCAAAGAGGCTATGTCATCTCCTAAAAGGGAAAAATGGATTATTGCATCGAAAGAAGAGATAGAATCAATGAGGATTAATGGTGTGTGGCAATACGTTGACCTCCCAGAAGGGCGCAAGACTATTGGAAACAAATGGGTTTTCAAAGTCAAACGCAATGCGGATGGTTTAGATGAAAGATATAGCGCTCGCCTTGTGGCGAAAGGCTACACCCAACAGGAGGGTGTTGACTACGAGGAAACTTTCTCCCTAGTGGTGAGAATTTCCTCGATACGCCTTATGCTAGCTATTGTCGCACATATATATGGATTTGGAACTTCATCAAATGGATGTTAAGACTGCATTTCTCAATGGAGAACTAGATGAGGAAATTTACATGGAGCAACCAGAGGGCTTCGTGATTAAAGGTCAAGAGCGCAAAGTTTGCAAGCTCCAAAAATCTATTTATGGCCTAAAACAATCATCTAGACAATGGTATTTTAAATTTGATCGAGCCATTATTTCCAATGGGTTTACGATGATAGAGGAAGACCATTGTGTATACGTTAAACGGTCCGATAAATGTTTCCTTATCCTGTCCTTATATGTTGATGATATCCTTATAGCTGGAAGTAACATGGAAATTTTTGTCGCCACAAAAGAGTGGTTGTCCTCAACTTTTGAGATGAAGAACATGGGAGAAGTAAGCTATGTGCTCGGGATTAAGATCCTTAGAGATCGTTCAAAGAAACTTTTGGGTATGTCACAAGAGACATACATTAAAAGGGTTTACATGAAAGATTACAAGCCCATAGACACATCAGTTGCTAAAGGTCAGAACTTAAGCCTTGAGATGTGCCCTAATACCCCTGAAGAGAAAGACAGGATGTCGCGGGTACCCTATTCCAACGTAATTGGGAGCCTGATGTATGCTATGATGTGTACTCGGCCTGACATATGCTATGCTATTGGATTAGTTAGTCGGTACCAGTCGAATCCTGGTTTTGAGCACTGGCAAGCGGTCAAGAGGATACTAAGGTATCTCAAAGGGACGAGCGACCTCATGCTATGCTACAAGGGTTCAGATCTACGTCTCAGTGGTTATTGTGATGCTAATTGGAATGGCGAAATAGGAGAGCAAAAATGCACATCAGGGTATGCTTTCTTGCTAAATGGCGGGGCCATCACATGGAGTAGTAAACTTGATCAATTGTCGCTATGTCATCAATGGAATCGAGTTTGTAGCTTGTCAAGCTTAAAGTACAAGAATCTAATTGGTTAAGGAGGTTATTTGAAAGTTTTGAATTTGTCACTCACGCTGCGATGCGGTGAAAATTCACACTGATAGCACATCAATGATTGCTTATGAAAAAGACCCAAAGTACCATGGAAAGACTAAGCACATTGATAGGAGGTGTTGCTTTATTAGAGCTGCTCTTGCAAGAAAAGAAATAGTTTTGGAGTACATACCTACAGAATTGATGATAGTTGATCCCCTTACTAAACCTATACCAAGAGATGTTTTCTTGTCTCATGTTAGAGCGTTAGGTTTACGTAGATGGTAATGGATGTCTCTATATTTATTTCATTTTTTATTTTTAAAGACATGATGATCGTAGATGCATATGTTTTATGGATATTTATTAATAATCAATACAATTTGATTATGGATCATTGTTATGATTAATTATTTACTTATGGGCATGGATATACACGCTGACATTGGTGCATAAAGAATGCATTATGTCAAAACTTGATTAATATGTCACCAGGTATGGACTGGATTACTCACATAAGCAGTCACCTTTTGGCGCTAAGGAGAGCGAGCAAAGATGAGATGATGCATCGCCTTGGCAATACCAAGATGAGATCTATATAATGAAGATCGATGATGAATGTACCTACTGTTCATCATACCTTAAAGAATAGCCAAATAAGAAATCTCTTCCACTACGCGCTTGTTGAAAGCGAGCGATTAGAAATTTCGGATTAGGCGCAAGAGTTGCGACTAAGTCAAGATTTGTAGAGTGTAAGAGTTTGTGACATATACTTGTTTAGTCAAGTAAAACTCCACTCTAGCGCATTTTCATATTATGCGTGCTTGCGACCACTCTGAGAGGTGCGAAAATCGTTCCCCTCGCTTTTCTCACCATGTGAGTCCGTATGATAATTAGATTATACACAGGTAACCTTACGACTTTTGACTTTGTTATTAAGTAAAGATTCGATGATTGCTACTTTAGTATGTTTCCTGTGGCCATGGATGATCCGGCTTAAAGGGTACATATCTGGGAAAGCACTTGATTCTGAAACTTCATGGCAATAGGGCGAAAGGAAGGTCATCAAACTCATGAATGTTTTATATTCAAATCGACGACTTGGGTTGCCTTCTTTGGAGTTGCAACACAAGTGTGAATGTATTTACAATAAGCTAGCATGAGGGTTAGACTAGCTCTACGAGGATCGAGTAGTCTAGACCAATGAGATTTTGATGGACCTAGGATACTACGAGATACAAACATTTTTTTTTCAAAAGGGTTGATGTCTCTATGCTGACTCATATTGAGCTGCTAGTATGGAGCTTCCAAAATGCAGGTACCTCGACGGCCGCACGGGCTATTTACTAATATGAACTTTTCTTTCTTCTGGTACAATCCACACACACTATGTGCGAGTGGGAGATGTTAGATATTCGGGTTGGATTCGAATATGGTCGCCCATATTGTATGTGGCAAGCCGGGTAGGGTTCCATATTCCTTAGGGTTTGGAACCTATATAAACATCTCTAGCATATGTGTAAAGGGTTACATGATTCCACCGAAATTACACCCAGTTTTATCATTAGAAAAGTGGTAACTCTAACCCTAAAAGAGAGTTACCATCTAGACTAAAAGGTTTCAAGTTCTTAGCCTGTGAAACAAGCTTGTGCTCATCATTGGTGATTGTAGTACTTGCTAATCGTCGTGTTGGATCGTTGTTGTTGCTGCTGCTATTCCTTGTTTACCAAATCGGAGCTCAAGTACAAGGTATGAACCGATACCCGCTTCCGCTTAATCATATAATCTCTGATACATTCAATATTGGATTTGGGGAACACACGGATCCTCAATTGTTAATTTTGTTGAGATCAAACGACGGAGATGGTTTTGAAATCTCCACTAAAGATGGTGTGTGCATACATGTGCCTTCTGACCCCAACGGCATTCTATGTAAACATAAGATATATCTTGCGAGGCTTCACAAATGATAGGTTTATGAGTGTTAAGCATAGGGTATTATCCAACTCAATGAATACTACCGGGATTAACATTTGCGCTGACTTTTGGATTCAGAGCTTCGTCCAACTCACGATCAAAACTGTTTTGTGACGGAGCGAATCGTAAGCGTTTTTGAAATCTTCAATTTGGAATGATGTAGCTGTAGTGAACCCACTATAAATTGGATTATCAGGAACAACTTGGATCTCTAAGGATAGAGATAATTTGGAATAGATAGAGGGGATTATAGGATTAGAAGAAGAATTAGACGAATTAGAGGGATATTGAGGAGACATTGATAGAGAAATAATTTGTAGAAGGATTTAGGGAAGAAGATAGGTTTCACATTATTCATTAGCTAGATTTTCACGATTACAACTCTTCTTGCTAATATATCCGAATTACTACTCTCAACATTAGAGTACCTAACACTCTTTCAGAAACGAGATCCGTTTAATATTCTTTTCTTCTTTGTTTTATTCCTTTGTTCTTCAAATTTCAATCGGTAATACTTTAATTAACTCCAATATTTGTTAATTATATCTCAATTAATCCTTTTTTTTTTGGTCAACCAACAAATTTCAATTCATTCAAATCAAAATAGTGATTACATGTTCGCTTACAAGATTAACAAAAATATCAAAATACATAAAAAAATATCAAGATAATAAAAACCATAATACAAATAAGGATATCAACTACAAGTAGAGAGAAAGAGAAATAAACCGCAGAGATACCCAATTTTTTATTGTGTATAAGGGAAAGATGATGGTATATTCCGGAAATAATTCCGACCATTTGATTTGATTGTATTCTTCCTTGAAAACAAGGTGTATTTTTCCCATAAACTTGTAGATTGAATCGTTGATGTTTTTGAATCAAGAGTAACAAGACACGAACCATCCATCAAAGATCGAAGAACTCTCCAATATTTGTTGTTTGGCATCCAAGTTAAATGGGCAGAGAATTTGGATGGAAATCCACAATCATTTGGAAAATATCGTGATTAAGAAAAAATCCAATGAAGTCCCCAAACAAAACGGCAAATGTAAAAGAAACATGTCAAAAGACACAAAAATGATGTAAAAACATCTTATTCAATAAACTATTACTATGATCCGAAACTAGAAAAAGAAAAGAAATCCTTGACTACATTATGTGTGATTTTTTTCTAGTTATAAAGTAATGCATATCCGGGGGAAAAAAGACTTACTAGAACTATTGATGCATGCATGAAATAGTTATAGTATGTACTCACCCTTCCCAGTCGATGCATAAGGAAAAGCCCAAGTATGTATTCGTATGAACCAAAAAATCATAATCAAAAAGCAAAAAACAAATACAAAGCTAGAAAATCAGTCTCTGGGGTTGTTTTATAATAAAATTGCATTCCAGATCGAAATCAAATTTTTATGCTAAATAATTGTTATAGTAATCCTTCAAAAGTCAGATATGCAATGGTAGACTCATTACAAGTGAGACACACAAAACAAGCATGTCAGCTAAATCTAAGAATCTACTCGAATACCACCATCGAAAACTTGGAAATGATACAGTGATCAAGAATATTTTAGTCATTCACCTGCAAAAGAGTTAAAACAACGAGAAAACTTAAATCTATGGTTTTATAAAATTGAAAGAGGACATACATTATGTGTGACAATTTTTCTAGTTATAAAGTAATGCATATAACAAGCAGGGGGAAAAAAGTTACTAGAACTCGCAGATCTAATAATTTTTTCTTGATGAATAAGGAAATAGTTATAGTATGTACTCACCCTTCCCAAATCATAGGAAATAGCCATAGTATGTATTCGTACCCTTCCATATATAAAAACCATCTACATATGAACCAAAAAATCATAATCAAAAAGCAAAAACAAATTAATGATCTCTGGGGTTGTTAGGGTTATAAGATTCCACATTGTTCTGGCTAACCGATCTCTTTGATCACTCGAAGGTGATATTCTTCCTAGAAGTCATCTTCAAATAAGTCTTCCGGATCGACGATAAAATTATGGATGATACAACAAGATAACTAATTTAACCGGGTTTATAAGGGAAAGAATGTGAATGTTCTTAGAAAAGCAAATCTTTTTTTCAATAGTCCAAAACACCTTTCAATCACATTTCTAAGTGAAGAATGTCTATAATTTACAACTCTTTAGCAAATTTCCACCTTGATGAGAGGTGATAGTAATGGTGTTAAGTTGAGCATGTGAGTATTTAAGTAGTACTTCCCTAAAGTAGAGGTAAGATATAAGTGGTTGATATTGTATTTAAATTTATGACAATGAAAGGTATAAGTTATTTTCCACTTACCAAATAGAACCTGTCAAAGGACCTATTGGATGTCTCACAAAGATAGTTTAAAACTCTCCCGTCATGAGTCGACCCTTCCCACCCAAACTAGAACATAAGTAAATTTCATATCAAAAGAATGAACGACAAGCACATTTTGACGTATATCGGCCTTTACGATTACGGAACCTTGGTTGATCATCCGATGATACAGACGATGTATGTATGTACCATCAAGTGCTCCCACAAAGATCCTTGCATGTTACCATAACACATCATATAAAGTCAAAATATAATATCATAAGAAAGAAATAAAAAGACAACAAGACAAGTATAGTTACCTCAAAAAAAATGATTGGATCGAAGGTGAAGATTTACGATTAAGCGTGTTTTAATAGATCTCGTTTGTAGTTTAATTACGGTGTCTAATACATCATTAAAACAACGACTAATCAAGCTTCCCCCGAACGCATAAAATCGAACGCGATGTGGTTTTTAGAGTCATGGCCAATAACAAGGAGGAACATTGCAACTTTCTCTTCAACATTTACATATTTTGAGTCGCACAAGCCTTTGCAACTAAGTTCTCACACAATGTAACAAAAGGGGCTTATACATTCTCAATTCAAGCCTATCGGTCCCCTTATATAATCTTGCTAAGTAACATTCTCTTTGAATATTTAGATCCACTAGTAGTTCATCTGCAATAGTTAGAGGCCGGTTTTCCATGTCCAAGCAAACCCCAAAAATAGCCATACATACTACATAAAGTATTTCATCATCATCTCTACTATTATGCCAGTGGACCATGCTAAAACTGATGGACAAGCATATAAATTATACACAAGTTACCAACAACACTACAATATTTAGTAAATATAACACAAATAAATCATCAACTATGACCATTCACAAATTACGATTACTTAATTTACAACAAATTAGATTCAATGAAGTGGACCAAAATATCCACATGCATATTATCAATTGAACAACCTCAGGAATAGCTTCGAGTCAATAAAGCAAGTATTCATATAACTTGACTACCCCAAACACCATAATGGTGCCAGATATGTAAATGAGGAATTTTATCAAATAATATGCATGCAATCAAAACTCATTTTCACTTGTATTGTATTTTCAAAAAACTTACACATACAATTTTCAAGTGATGAATCCGCTCAAAACAAGTAGATCAGGCTCATGTTTTTACAAAAAAAAAAAAAAAAAAAAAAAACATCAAATTGATCATGAAAACTTATTTACCCCTATATGTAGAAAGTACATATATTTCTACTAATCCAAACCTTTTGGTTAAAAAACATCAAATCGATCATGAAAACTTCTCTATCCCTCTACGCAGAAACCCAACAAGTACATAGATAATTACTAATCCTAACTTTTTGGTTCTGAAAAAACTAGGGTTTGTAAATCCGTTACAAAGATGATGAAGATGATGAAAAAAACTAGATGATAGAAAGAACAAATGAAATTTAACAGTAGTTCATGATGAAAAAATGGGGAAAAAAAAAAGTGAGAATTTACCCAGATTTAAGCTCGGAAGTTTTCTTTCTATGGCGGAGCTTTCGGGAAGAGGAGAGAAAAGGACGGAAAATGTTGTTTACATATGGGTGGAAAATAAAGGGGGTGGTTCGAACTCGCGTGGGGGTGGTGTCAACTTGTTTTCCACTGGGCAAGGAAAATCGAGAAAACGGAATAAGACCTAGAATAGTTGTGCCAAACACCCGTAAAATTAATTACCTCCTCCCACTACCTCCCCCAACTCCACTCCGCCCAAAAATTCTCCATGCCAAACGCACTCTTAGGGTTTTTTTTAGAAGGGAAGAGAAAAGAAAGAAGAAAGAGAAAGTGAAAAGTGAAAGTATAAAAACGCTTTACCCGTTTTTTTATATCTCAATTAATCTTGAACAACAACTATCCAACGTTTGTTATAATCACAAAACAAAATAAATAACTAGTTTGATTTCGAGTTTGTTTTATTTTCCAAATTTAAAAATATTTGTCTTGATTTTATCTTTAAATTGAGATGTTTTATTTATTTTTTCTAATAAAAAACTTTGTTTTAGATTTTTGTTTTTTGTTTTGTTTTATTTTGATTTTTCTCGTTTTGAATGTTTGTTTTTCTTTTGTTGTTATTTATTGTGAATAATAATCCATTTTTCACAATCATTATATTTTTGTTACCGATAGAAACTACGTTTTTTTTTTTCACCTGTCGATACGATGAAATTTGAATTTTCTCGTGGTCACAATGGAAAATAAAATTTTACTTGCCGAGAATAAAAAACTGAGGTTTTATCACTCGTATACATTACCAAACATCAGTTTTCCACTGTGCTTTATTACAACAATAGTAGTTCTTTTAGTTGCACTTGTTGTGTTTTTAAAAGAAAAAATAATGTTGTAAAAGAAAAATAAAATTACGAAAAAAAAGATTTGTTACCTTAGTTTAAAAAAAAATCCAACTTTTGTTGTGATATAATATCCTATCGAAATGTAATTATACGGATATTGACTTTAATAATTTACTATTGGAATCAACATTCCCAATCTACTTTATACATGATTATGTTCTTAAGACATGATATTTAAAACAATGAAATGTATATGAAAGTCGTTTGTTTTCTTGCATTGAGAAGATATTTGTTTTCCTTACAACCCGTTTGGTTCAAGTTATTGGGATTCTTGGAATTGAATCCCTAGGAATGAGATTTATGATTCCAGTTTTTCTGTTCGGCTGACATTATTCAATTGCAGGTAATCAAATCGTTGTGAATTGTTTCAATTGTAGGGTAATCTACACAATAACAATGAGAAATTATGTTATAATTTATTTGATTTCAATGAGTATAAAGAGGGGAAAAAATCTATAGGTTGTTCGTAGCTTTTACTTGAGAAATTTAAGATGAAATCATTAGGGGTTTAGAGAAGATGCATTCATCTAACCATGGCCGATCTCCATCTCTCACTTTCTCTAGGTTTTTATATTTTATATCTCGTTCGATTTTAAGAGATAAAAATTAAAAAGTTGAGGGATAAAATCGTCATTTTACTTCAATTCCATGTTTTCTTTCTGGAATTGAATTCTTTTCCATTGAATTACCGTTTCAAAGGAATTTTTTTTATTAAGGGAATTGATTCCCTTTAATCCAATTCGAATTTTTGATGTCCGTTTGGTTCAAGGTAATTGGCGGAGCCAAGCATATGACAAAGGCGTGCAGTTGTCCATTCTGACTAGTTCACTCCCAAGGCATTTTATGGTAAATTTTCTGACTTTGGGCTTCATGGCTAAAGGCATTTGGTTGTCTACCCTTGAAAAGACAATTTTTCCTTTTACCTATAGTCCCTACAATCCTAGCTCTATCCTTGCCCTTTGGTGTGCATTTGGTGTGGATTGAATGATAAGATGAACGCAGTTTGAAGGATCCCATATCTTAAAAGAAACCATGCCATTTTGCTTTGTTCCACATTACCTTTCCCCTATAGAAACACATTCAAGAATCTAAAATGTACATATTCTTTACAAATAACATGAGTGAAACAAAGTATATGGAGTGATAATGGTCTTGAGAAAGTCTGAAAGGGGGCCTTGGTCGATCGGGATAAAATGCGAGTCACCGGCCATCCAAAGCCTTGTCAGAAAGAAGAACCTATTAAATGCTCGTCGTTGGGCCATTGCGCGTTAGCACGCGCATCCGTTTTCTTGGTGCCGTTTGAGTGCATTTTTCTTTGACCCACAAAAGGAATCGAGAGGAAGATAATTTATTTTCTTGGTGCCTTTTGAGTGCATTTTTCTTTGACCCACAAAAGGAATCGAGGGGAAGATAATTTATTCGTAAACACAACGCCTTAGGTTCGTTGTTTGGGGGAAATCTACCAAAGCTAGGCAGATAGATAGACTCCTTTCCCGCTACTACGGCAGACCAAGAAACAAAAGCCTCGTTAGAGTCCTCGTATGGGACCACCCATGCATTCTTAAACTACGCAATAAAAACACTCTTTTCTTACCCATTCGCCAAAGATAAATTCCACGAATCCCCTATCTCAAAGATTTTTGGCCCGGTATGGATTCGACTCATTGCACTCGATTTAGCCAGTCAATGACCTCGCTGATCACAGATGCTATCTCTTCCGATCCGAAACTGAAAGCTCATTTTTAGGAGGTTTACAAATGAAATAAAGAAAACTAATTTTTTTTATTTGAAAAATATAAGTCCAAGGATATGCTTTAACAAATAGGCAGAAGAGACAATTACTACTTTCTTTTATTTATAGAAATCTTCTAGAAAGAGTCGACGAATACATTGAAAAGATGGGCCCAAGTGTGTTTCTATCAACCCATCTTTTTTCGCGTCTTTTTAAGTTAAAAATTGCATTCCAGACGTTTATGCAACAAATTTGATCTCATTTGTCTCAAGATCGGGCAGATTAGTTCATACGTTCTACCGAACTGAACTAAGAGCGTGACTCATTAGGATTTCGCTATCAATCTTTGGCCCATCTGGCTCTTCGAGATCAAAGGCTGATGCAAGGCAGCGACGCCTTACTAGTAGGAGAAAGGGGAGTGCAAAGATAGGTGGTGCATCATTTCCTAATAAGAGGGCTACTTCTGATCTTTCCGCGAACGTTGATTGAAAGCGAACTAGGCGAGAACAAACCTACTTAGATATTGTAAGAGCGAGGTTTTATCCGCCAACGCTTTGTTCCCATCCCAGACGCCTACTTCCTTAATGAGTACAAATTACTATCTGGGAAGTTTGTTGCTTCTTGGAGTGTGATGCATGTTTGGGGACGAATTAAGCATTTGTAGAGAAAATTTTTCGTCATTGGATACTCTCATTTGTATAAAGAAACAAATAGGGCTACTGACATACTTGGTAGCAAGCACCCTAGAATTTTTTTTTGTTGTCATTAGTATCGAGAATTTTGATAGTGAGGTGCTTATCATATTAGAGGAAGACAAGGGTCAGAAATTTTATGTTAGGAAGTAAGGGTTTTCCTCTTTTTGTTGGTTATTTTGGGTGTTGTTTCTTTTTTTATTATAATTTTTTTTTTAAGTTTTGGGCTTTCCTTGGACCCAACCTAAAAAAAAAAAAAAAAGACGAAACAAAATATTGTTATAAACCATAGTTTATTTACTAAGATGCCACCGTGGCTAACATTAGGGTTTCCTCTATCAATATAAATAGAGGCTTAAATTTCTCTTTTTTTTTTCCTCTAATTTTTTTGTCTCCTTCTCTCTTTCTTTATTTCACAAGACGTTATCAGCATGCTCTACACTGAGCCCTGTCTGGAGAAGCAAAAGATTGTAAAAGAAAAAATAACACTGCTCGAAACTGTGGCTGATTTATTTTGGGCTAATCGGTTTTTTTTTTTTTTTTTTTGAAACAATTTTCTATTGCTTGCCTTTACCATATGTCGTTTTAATTAATGTTCAATAGTGATTTCATATAATATCTGATTTACAAATTTTATGGTGCAATATACTAACATCTGTGTTGTTTTTTTTCTTTACATGGTCCGATCAAAACGAAGACATGAAATATTTGTGTTTATGCAAGTGGTGTCGTAAGACATACCACGGCTTAACAAATCAGGAGGGATGGGCATTCAGTTGCCAAGTTTCATTATCGGGAGATTGGCAACATGGTGACCAGTGAGTATACGCATATATTTTTTTATTTGGATGACAGTAACTTTACTTTTTTTTTATTTATTTTAACTTTTACTGTTCACATCTCATATCTTTATTTCAATAAATAAAGATTAAGAATCTAAGATGCCATGAAATACTGTGATTACATGATCAATTACAAGAATAAAAAAAACATCAAAGTACAGGATAATAAAAACCCTAATACAAATGAAGATATCAGTTACAAGTAAATCGCGAAGAGAAAGAGCTATATATCGTAAAGATAATCGATTCTGACCATTTAATTTGATTTTCTTCTTCTTTAATAAGAGATACACCTATAAGAAAGGAGTTATTTGCCCAAAATATTGTAGATCCAAACGAATACCGTGTTGGATTGTCGATGTTCTTGAATCGAGAATAGCAAGTCACGAAGCAGCGATCAAGGTTTGAATAAATCGCTCTCAAAGCGAAGAGAAACTCTCCCCAAATGACGAAGAAAAATCGCTGATTCTTATATGGTGGGTTTGGATGTAGAATTTTAAAGGTGGAATTTATGGGTCCAAGGGATTTAGTAGAATTGCGTTTCCCTTTGTACGTTTGGTTGCCCGAATCCTTGGAATCACGTTTCCTACGGGATTTAGTTTTCCAGTAAATCCTCCATATGGAGTCTGACCCCTCCCCCTAAGATTTGCTAGGAAACTTATCAAGGGATTTATGGACCCACTTTTTTTTTTTAATTCTAAATCCCATATATATGCAATTTTAAGATTTGAGGGTAATGCCAAACGGTTAAAAGACTTTAAAACAAGACGCGCAATTGGGGATAAAAAAAGTAATTGGGGGATATAGATTACTTCTCCCAACCCATGGTGTCACGATAAGGGGTGATTTTGGGTATGAAAATACCAAAATACCCTTTGGTTAATTAAAAAACATTATGAAAATACCATAATACCCTCTCTACTAAAACAATAAAATCAAAAAACCAAAACATATATCCCCCATTTTAGTTTCGATGCAAGCCTTTGTTAGGTTTAGTTTTTGAAAAAAAAATTTGGTGTTCTTCATGTTCTTCATCGTTCTTCGTCGATTAATCGTCGATTCAAAAATTTCTTCGTCGATTAACCAACCCGAATCATTAACAATGCCTCCACGAAAGAAACCAAATGCCCAATCGAACTCAACATCATCGATTCTTTGAACAAAAACAAGCGGAAAGACTTGCTAAGATTGCTCAAGAGCAAGAACACGAAGAAGCAACGTTATCGACGATCAACTACGAGAAATATATGGCTTACGTGAGAAGGTAAGTCATTTAAAACTACTTTGTAGGTGTTTAATTCGATGTATGGCAATGGGTTTAGGTTAGAATCGCGAAACCCTAAGCTGAAGCAGTTGAGTTTGAAATGCAGAAGCATTGAAATTCGTATGAATACGGTCTTAGGTTTGTGTTCCGGCGTTTAATCTATGATGAATACAATCCGGTTTACAATTGAGAATAACGAGAGACTGATTATTCACTACAGGCATTCAATCTAGGATGAATACGGTCTTAGGTTTTGTATTACCGGCAGTGTTTGATAATGATTCGTGTGTTAGGTAGTATACTAAAAACATACGAAGCGTTTAGAATTTGCCATGATACCGGCATTGTTTTGTGGATTCATTCTATGCCGGTGTTAAGTCCGGCATTTGTTTCTAATATTTCGAGCATGCCGGTAGTACTCTTAAAAACACGGGAGAGTTTATGAATTTGTCCGATGCAGGCATAGATTTTTGGTTTCATTACGAGTAGGTTTTAGGTCTAGGCATTGTTGTTTAATAATTCGAGAATGCCGGTAGTGGACTTAAAACATACGGGAACATTGTCAACAATGCTTAGGCATAGATTATAGGTTTCACTTGTATGCGGTAAATAATACCGGCACTATCGTGGTCAATGTTTTCTTAGGAACATTGAACCGGCGTGGTTTATGTTAAGGTAGTCAATGCGGTACCAAAGCGAAGGTGAGTTGTCTTATATTCATTGCTTTCCGTGTGCTTACGATATAGGTCAAAAGCAAAGGAAGCCAACAAAAGAAAAAATAAAGATGTTGTCACTAAGAGAAGAAGGAGGGACGGTCTTGATACTCCTCAGTCTCTGCCTCCTCGAGGGAAAGATGAAGGTCGTAAGATTCGTTTGGGGGCTGGTACAAGAGGGATAATTTGGGAGAGTGGTGTTGACCGTAGTCGACTTGCAATCCGTGAGCACAATGAGCAAGATGAGCAAGATGAAGAGGAAAGTCAATTAGCAAGCCAAAGCGAAGTTGGTGGCCCAAGTCAACAACCAACACAAGACAATGGCAAGAAGGGGAAGGGCAACGTCAAAGTGAAAGTAAAGGGTTCTCACCTTCCTCACATTGATGACATGATTCGACCTTGATCGTGGTAGAATTTGGGGCGAAGCTCCGGGCCGAAAATACTATTTGGATACAAGGACTCGTGGGCTCGTACTATCTATCAAACCTATGTAAGCATTTTCTATCTTGTACATATGTATTGTTGTGTATTTATGTAAAATCTCTTAATTGTATTGTCTCTCCTAATTGTAGGATCATAAAGAAGGCTGTGCGTGTTTGCGAAACCAAGCCGCGGATGGTTGGGACTTGTCAGAGGAATGTGAAGAGGTCAAAGAATAGTAAAGGATTCTGGTCTATATGCTTTGGTTGAAAATTATGTGAAGCCTGGTTCTGTTACTGTCAATTGCTTCGTCGAAAGGTATCATGGTGAAACCGATACCATGCACTTCCCTTTTGGGGAGATGACCTTCATCCCTGAAGATGCTCAGAACATTCTAGGCTTGAATGTTATCGGCAAATCAATTGCGAGAAGGAGTTGAGTCTCTAGACCTAGAATGGTCGAAGTTGCAGTCGACTAACAAGCTATTTGGTTGGGACTACAAAACTTACGTGGAGAGCTTTTATGAATCCACGTACGGTAAGACAAAGACAATCAAGTTACGCTTGCTTAAGAAGAATTTTGAAAAGACAAAGAAAAGAAGTTTGGAGGATGGATGGGACCCTAAACAAATTCGTTATCTTTGCTTTGCTTTTATGTTGTACATCTTGGGCACTAGGGTATTCCACGACACCAATGGCAACGAGGGTTAGTGCAAACTACCTTCGATACTTGGATCCGTTGGAAGATGTCTATGGATATTCTTGGGGCACATGTGATAATGTCACATGTGATGATGGAGATGAGAAGGGCCTCTAAGGCTAAAACCAACCAATTTGTCGGGAATTTCACTCTCTGCGAGGTAAATTTGTTCTTAAACTTATGTTATTGTGTATATTGTTCATATGTACTCTTATCGTGAACTTAGAAACAAAACTTATTGCTTCACATTGGAATAGGTGTGGGCTTATGTACACTTCCCAACCTTGTTCAAGGCCTACCCCTCCTTGAAGATCATAGATCTTCCCAGAACCCGATACGCCTCTAGCTAAGAGATACGAGTTCAACGGTACTCCAAAGCCCGGTAACATGGGTCGGTGATCGATATGAGATTGGCTTTGGACGCAATGAAGTACCAAAGATGTTGTGTTCGACCCTTACAAGGAGGCTAGAGGAAGCCGGCGAGGTTTTGAGGTTTAGTAACGTTGCATTTTACCATGGGCGTTGTTCCACCCAAAGGATACGTTATGGCTAATCCTACGCGTGTGATGCGTCAACTTGGATATAAGCAATTAGCATTTTCCGGACGGCCTCTTTTCAATGTTTTGAACTCGACCTTTCTCGGTGTTATTCAACTCCAAATCGGTTGCATGTAGAGTATGTTCGAAACCGGACCCAACAGATTGGAGGGATAGGGAACCACGTCGTTTGGTAGATTTTAGTCGGTGGGAAAAGTTGGAGATTGCTGAAAACGGTGATGAAGTTGATGCCGATTACATGGAAGAGTACGGAATGGTCACATCCTTATGTCGTCGCCGGATGACGTCCAAGTTCCTCCCAGAAAAACCCTCCAGTTCCAACTCCCCACAGGCACCCCCTACGATGACCCAACTAAATAACACCGTTGGATTGCTTGTAAGTATTGTTAATTGCTTCGTCGTTTAATATACACATAATCATATATGTATACTAATTATGTGTTTGTTATATTAAACTAGCGGCGTCGGCAGCAAGTTAAAGAAGATGTTGGGTTGCAAATACCGGGAAGGGAGAAGTCTTGTCCCTTGAAGAAATGAAGGAATTCGAGCAAAAGCTTGATAGAATTGAAGCAACCGACCCTAGTTCAAAAGCTTTGTTCGGGAAACTAGGAAGAAACCTGCCCAAAAGAAGCAAAAGACCCGGTGATTTAACTCTTTAGTTGTGTTTCTTTTTTTGGATCGTGGTTGTCACATCTTGAACAATTCCAAACTTATTTTCGTTTGTACCTCGTGTTAAACTCTTTAGTTGTTAAACTCTTTGCTCTTGAACAATTCCAAACTTGATAGCAAAATCAAGTTGGTTGGTTTATGTTGAGCGTGTTATCCTTGCAAGATTTATTTGTGACTATTTAGGCATAGATAAATTAGGATAACAAAGCGGATTTTTAACCGGCAATGTTTAATATTTAAACATCAATGCCGGTTCTAATAACCGGCGTTGAAAGTATTTATAAAACCATACAGGGACAAGAATACCAAAAATTCAATGTTCTGTATAGATATTCAATGGTTAAGGCACGGTAGTATTTTCGATATCTATCTTAGGTTTTACGATAATTTGAAAATTTTCATAATTCTCGGAAAACAAGCCTTTGTAAATTGAATACGTCCATGCCGGTACACTTCTTGTTTTGAATAAAAATTCATTTCGAATGCTCTTCTATTTTATTCCTAATAATTAATCTATTACATTGGATTTGAATCTTTTAATTAAAACATGCTAAAGATAATCTACTTCCATCCCTTTTCAACAATTACGGAACCTTTGAGCCTTTCTCGAACCTCTTGAAGACATCGTCGGGAGTGGGGTGTCAAGGATCAACTTCATTGGTTCTTCTTCTCTTTCAACATATTCCTTTCCCTTCATATAACACCCATCACACCCATCGATTGGCTTGCATTGGCCCTTGTGGTTTTCTCTTGACTCTGCTAGTTGAGCAGCTCTGTCAAACCATTGAAACTCATCGCACTTTGGGTGATTCAAACACCTTAGAAACATTCTTCCATTTTCAGCATCATCAGTTTTTGCAATCCAAAACCGGCGTGTCCCATCACAGCTTCTACACTTTGAATAAATAAAAGGACAGGTCCATGGCTAGATGAGAAGGCGACTTGCAAATTTGACACTTGCAATGATGACTCGTAAGAGAAGATTATATTAGTCGGGGTCATAGTAGTGAAGATCATATTGTTAGTAAATGTACTTACTTTGCAAATAGAGGAAGATGATGAATCCCCATCCTTTGTGAAGCTTTAACTTAGTGCTTGCTTTCCTAAGAGAATGATTTTTGTTATTTGGATCTTTGGTTTGTGTATAATTTTCCAAAGGAATGGGGGTATTATATAGAGATGAATCTCCAACGGTCTTATTTTTCAAAAAACTAGCCGTTTTTTTTTTGAATTCATCAACTACCGGCATAGGCGTTGTTATAGATTGAATGCGGTTGCATCTACAGGCGTTTCACGAGTTTTGAAACCATGCCGGTATAGGTTGCATATTTGTCGCAATCTCTGTTAAAATTTTTCCTATTTACCGGCATTGTAAGCTTATCGGATACAATGCCGGTTTGTATTACCGGCGTTGTATTTCACGATTACGACAATGCCGGTTCTTTGCGATTTTCTAAAAAAACTAGTCGTTGAAGTTTTTCTCTATATAAAGAGAGCTAATTCTTGGACCCAAATAGCAAAAAACTCGGGTTCTTATATATCTCCTTGAGAATCTTAACTTAAGAAACCCTAAACCCTAGAATAGTCATCTATAAATAGAACCTAATCCCACATACAACAAATGGCATCGTTTGACTCGGAGGAAGATTTAGCAATCACCCAAGCATGGTACTCGAAACTCGTCCTTCAACTATAGATAGCAGCACGCGGGATTCCATGTGGTTGAAGATTTTTAGGAAGTTTGTTCACGATTACGGTAACCCGAAAGGAAGAAGCTGCTCAACAAATCGAGCAACGACACGACATCATCTAAATCTTTGTGGTTGAGTATCTAAAAATGAAGTCTTAGGATCGATAACGCTCATCACAATAGGTTGTCCCCCAACAAGCTGGTAAGTATCTTTATGAATAATTCGGCACAATCTACTATTTTTCAATTTTTATGTAACCAACAAAGTTTGTGTGTTGTTTTTGTAGCATGAAGCCGTGAAAACGCGTTACTTACGGGAAAAGGGAGAACCATTCATGTTTGAAGCCAACGTGAACCATATTGTAACCAAAGTCACTTGAGTACCACCGGTTGGGGGAATCGGAAACGGATTCTTCTTAAGAAGATTGATAGTTTAGTGTAATTTGCTTAGGTTTTTAGGGTATCCGTTAGGTATTTTGTAAGGTTTTGTGGGTATACCTCTATGTAAGCCCTCACGAGACTATAACTCGTCCACTTGGGCCACCAAGTGGTTTAAAGGCTTGATGCACGTGCTAAGTGCATTCGTTGTTCCGTCGACAAGGATTACGTTCGAAATAAATTATAGTTCGGCTTAGTATGTAAAGTTGTTTCAATTGCCTAATGATTCCGGCTTAGTATGTAGTATATTAATCTATGCCGGTATTTAGTGCCGGCATTTACGATAAGTTTATACCAATGCCGGAATGTTCAAAAATCAGTGCACAACGGCTATTTTTTGAACCATAAACCGGCTTTAGAGGGCCGGCATTGATTGTAGGTCAGCGACAATGCCGGCACTAAATAGCCGTTGTGCAATCATCTATATAATGCAATGGATTCACCCATTGCACTTGATACCTCAATGGAAAATACTTCATCAACTACCGATTCCATCATTGCCATGGAAAAAGAAAAACTCAAGAAGAACAAACTATCCACTCCGTTGGGAAATCAATTATCAACCACCAACTCGGTTTCCCTTATACTAGAAAAACTTAAAAGGAAGGGAGAAACCACCAAGTCAATTGCCGCAATGGAAGAAGAGATACTTAAGAGACAAAGAGAAGAAGAAGAGGAAGCAAAGCTTGAACATTATCGCAAAGAAGCTAAAGAAATCCTTAAACGCCAAAAACAATCTAAGATAGAAGCGGATGTCGAGGAAGAAACCGAGTGGATTAAAAATTACTACATAGTATCCGATTTCCGGGAAGATCACCGTCCTTCGAATCTTTTTGGGGTTTTGTTAGGATTTGGTCCTTACAAGAATAACTACTTGGAAGGTAAGAAAGGCCGAATGGATTACGGTGATCTCTATGTACAAAATCGAACAATTGCACTCATAAAGTTATGTCGCAAATACAACGAGTTTCTTGCAAGATACGAGAGGGAATAGGTTTCAAGCTCGGGACGCATATACCAAATGGAGAAAAGAGCCTTTTAGGCATTTCGAAGCGGCTATGCTTATTGAATCTCGTTCAAGAAATGAGTTAATGTTTTTAAGTTTATTTCCTTAAGATTATGTGGTCTATGTTATTTATTTCATCAATTTTCTTTCCTTATCCGGCATCGAAAAATAAACCAAAAACTAGACCGTTACCTATGCCTCCGTTGAATTCTGCTCACCAAGTACTTATTGCGAGAATCTAGGCATTGAATGGTTCCATTTTTCAATGCCGGCATTCGACTTGATTTACAAACTCAAGTTATGTGGCAGTTACAAAACTCATTCATTCCACTTATTTGTGATTTACAAACTAATCTATCCCACTTATTTGGCGGTTACAAAATCCTTAATACCGGTTTATGCGTCGATTACACACTCCTTCATTCTATTTAAGTGACGGTTTTAGAAAGGAAATCATTCATTCTCCATTTTTATAGAAAGGAAATAATTCGTTCTCTAACACAATGGGTCGTCGCAAACCGGTGAAAAACCAATACCCAATCTGAAGAAGCTGTTGATGATGGTGGTACATCGAAATCAAAAGCGCAAGAAGCTGCTGAAGAGTCGATGGTGAGGCGAGAATAACAAATTTGCTTAGGTAAGTGATGTATATGTTGAATTGAAGTTTTTAATTTTAGGGTTTATCCCATACGAGAAAACACAAAGTGAAATTATGTTGTTTAGTCTTTGAAAATAAAATTGAAATTCAGTTGCATGTTTGAATGGCGGTAGAATACAATTTGAAAATCATGCTGAATATATGTCTGAATCAGATTTTATTGCATGCCTTTACCGGCATACACATTTAATTGAATACCATGCCGGTTTTACATCATACCGGCTTTGTTTGTTTCATAAATACTATGCCGTTTTACGTGTTAAATTCTCTGTACTAAAATCCCACAGTACCGGCATTTAAGCTTACTTCTTAACAATGCCGGTTCTCAGTGCCGGCGTTGTCGTTATGTTAACTTACTATGCCGGTCTTGTGTTGGAAAAAATGTTCAGTCTCCGTCCAAAAATTAAAAGACAACCGGCATAATATATTAATTGATTAGAATGCCGGCACCTATCTTAGGAACTCTGTTAAGTTCGATTTCTATGCCGGTTGTCATTATATAACTCAGTTTACATATTGTCGCATAGGTCTAGAGCACCACAAAAGAGCAAAGGAAAAGGCAAAGCTGTTTTAGAAGCAAAACGTAAGTCTTCTCGACAAAGCCGTCACGATCAAGCTCTTTGCTAAGGTCACGATTCGGGATCAACCTATAAGCTACCCAACCAGCGGTGATGATGATGATGAGTGGGAAACATATCTGTACCCGAGCAGGCGGTGGCTCTTCCTCCAAGCGGTGGCTTAGGACGGACCGATGTTGGAGTTGAAGCCCCTAAGGATAATGAAAAGGCACCCTGACCCACTTTCTGATAAGTATGACATGATTCCGGACCGCGATGATGGCAAACATTGGGGTGAACCGATAAACCCGCAACTCTTATTTGCCTACAAATACTCTTGGGCTCATAGGATATATCAAACTTATGTAAGGCGTTTGCATCTTGTTATTATATTATTTATCGTGATCAAGTGAATGTAACTTACTTATTTGTGTTTTTATAGGACCACAAGAATGCCTTCCGTGTTAGCCGCCATCAACAATCGGATGTATGGCCTTTGAAGCTTGAGTGTGGTATTTGTTAAAGGCTGTAGTCAAAGCATCTGGGTTGTATCTGCGATAAAAAATTATGTGGCCACCGATACCGTCACGGCAAAGCTTTGCTTTTTGGAGAGGTTTTATGGTGAAAGCTGATACCATGCATTTTCCTTTTGGCGAGATGACTATCATCCTGAAGATGTCCAAAGGATAATAGGTCTTGAGGTTCTCGGGAAACCCGTTAAGGTAGGAGATGACTCTAAGGACTTGGAATGGGACAAGATCTATGATGGCCTGACTAAAAAGTTGTTTGGATGGGACAAGGAAACCACTTTGGCAAATATGTACAAGACTAGTCGTTCCCAGGACAAAGACTATCACATTCGTCAAACTCGTTGAATTGTTTGGGAACACGAAGAACAAGGAATTGAATCCCGAACAAGTCCGACAAGCTGCCATGGCTTATATGTTGTTCATCTTGGGCATGACTATATTCCTGACGCCAATGGTAATAGGGTGCATATGAACAACCTACAATACTTGGATCCTTTGGAAAAGGTTCATGAGTATTCATGGGGCCTTGCTTTCTTGGCACATTTTTTGGCGAAATGCGTCGAGCATCTAAGGCGAACGCAAAGTCAATTTAATGGGAATTTCACTTGTACTCGGTATAGTCAACTACTTTTTTTTTTTGATTGTTGTGATTAAATTTGTTAGTTTCCAATTATTAAAGATTTTCATTGTCGTAGGTGTGGGCTTATGAACACTTCAAAAAATTGTTCAAACATTACAAAGGATTGAAGATTTTCTTTGAATATCAAGAGAATAGGCCTATAGGTGAAATACTTCTTCGACAATACCCCAAGGCCAAATAACAAAAAACGGTTATTAGCAATGAGATTGGCTTTGGACTCGGTGGAGGTCCAAGATGTAGTGTTTGATCCATATAGGAATGCCGAGAGGAGTTCACTTTCAACGGCGTGACAATGTTTCATTTTACAACGGACCGTTATTTCATCCAAAAGGATTTGTTATGCACAACCCTCGCCGTGTAATGCGCCAACTTGGGTACAAGCGAGAAAGATCTCACGGATACATCTTATCGAAATTCTCTCATGACTTTCCTCAATGCCAATCAAGTGAGAACCATACTCTCGTGGTTTACGACCCAAAACCTATTCTTGCACATTGGAGTGAAAGGGAAGAAAAAGGACTTGTGTTGGATAGGGCTGATTGGGAATTGGGCGAGAACGGTTATGAGGCTGAACCAACCTTCCTAAGAGGCCATCGGAAGTTCACGCATCCTTATGTTGTACGCCGGATATAGTAGTTGTTCCTCCACCACCGGCACATGCCTCCACAACTCGGAAAGCTGTACCCGCACTTGTACGGCTCGTTACGTTGTTGGTACGTACGTCTTGTTCATTACCATTCTTTTAATCTATGTCTATGAACTTATACAATCGAACATACTAAGTACATGTTTAAAATTTCCTTAACAGCGTCGGCGGATTGGAAATTTGACAAAGTTCTTTAAGAAAAAGAACACGAAAGGAGAGGTCTTGACCAGAAAGAAATGCGAACGTCGAGCAAAAGATGGACAAAATTGAAGATCCGAAGGCAAAAGACTTGTGGGGCGAAAGGAAGAAGAGGGTACAAAAGAAGCCAAGAACAGAGTGATCGTGTGTTTATTCTATAGTATTAGTTTGGTTTATGTTTGTCTGTGAGTCTTGAACAATGTGTTTGCTTTATTTGTTTTCGGTTTGGAACCACAAAACTTAGGAGTTTGTTCTTTTATACGGTGTAGTATTTTTATTATATTTTTTATGTTGTTAAATTTGTGTCAAATCCCTAAATTTGATTTTTTTTTCATACCCGGCATGCTCGAGAACAGTAAACACAATGCCGGTTCTCTAAATGTGAGTTCCGGCATGTATTTGTGTTTAGATACTATGCCGGTATCTGTAATCTCCATGATAAATACGATTTTTGAGAAAACCGGCACGATATTGAGGTTAATGTCAATCTTAGGAAAAGGTCATTTGAATTCTCACGGAAGTTTTTTCATCATATCGGCATTGTTTCAAACAAGATTCTACGCCGGTACACATGTTCGGAGTAGACAATATAAAACACAACTATCCGGCACTTTGGCATCAAAATATGATTTAATGTTTACAATTCACACTTCCAAAAAAAAAAAGAAAATTTTGCGTACTAGTGAACAACATACATCAAAATTATTCATCGTCGCTTCCACACGTATGAAGTTGCATCTTCTCCTCTGGGGAGAGGTTTTTTGATAAGGCCAACGCATCCCAAAGTTGGTGATTCTCCTCATACAATGCCATCCATCCCTTCCAGGATATTGGGATCTAGAGCCTTGTTTTTAATCATCCCACAAACAGGTGGCAATGGACAATTTTCTCGAGTTTTAGAATAACGAAATGATTACCGTTCACGACGCCAAAACAACTCTTCTCTTCTTAAGGGATCCTTCGCATTTTTGCCACTTTGGGGTGAATGTACATTCTACGGTGGGGGTAAAATAATGAACAACACATCTAAATGTATCCGCCACCAGATGCCCACAAAGCGGCATTCTCATCCAATATTCAGAAGGAAGAAAGTTCATCTGTTGTTCGGGCCCCAATACTTGAGCATGCATATCATCAAACCCCTCGCCTTCACCAAGCAATTGCTCATAAAAGCTCCTCTTGTTCACAAGTTGTTCGGCCATCCTCGTTCTAGCATATTTGCATGGTGTCATACCTCTACTAACCGCCGTGTCAAAGATTCCTAATTGTTCAGTCACAGCATGATAGCCACAATTTCCATCTCCGTCGACATCATCCAGGTATATAAAATATACTCGCGAATAACCTCGGGAAGTTGGTCTATGTAAGGCTGTATCTTGGTATGATAACTTCTAATTGTCCTACATTGCAGGATCCTTATACATCTTCATATTACCCTTTTGTAACAATAATATATCCAAACCATCCTCTGCAATCTCTACACTTGCAATGTCTTCGATATGTGATGGGAGTCCGTACTTCCTTGGCCTACCCCTTCTCCTTCGAACTAAAACTACGTCAACTTTGCTATCACTTTGGTTTGTCACCTCCTTAGCCTCGTCACCTCGTTGTTCTTTGTCACTTGATGATGATACCTTTGGCGGCCTACCCCTGTTCCTTGGAACCTCCGCTAGATCGACTATGGGTATGGCTTCGGAATGCTCACCTTGTTGTTCTTTGTCACAAGATGATGTTACCTTTGGCGGCCTACCCCTTTTCCTTGGAACCTCCGCTAGATCGACTATGGGCATGGCTTCGGAATGCTCACCTTGTTGTTCTTTGTCACAAGATGATGTTACCTTTGGCGGCCTACCCCTTTTCCTTGGAACCTCCGCTAGATCGACTATGGGCATGGCTTCGGAATGCTCACCTTGTTGTTCTTTGTCACAAGATGATGTTACCTTTGGCGGCCTACCCCTTTTCCTTGGAACCTCCGCTAGATCGACTATGGGTATGGCTTCGGAATGCTCACCTTGTTGCTCTATTTCCTTTGGATGATGATACCTTTGGCGGCCTACCCCTCTTCTTTGGAACCTCGATGAGTTGGCTTTTGGTGTGGATACAGTTCTGGGTTAGTTGTTGACTTAGCGGTTCCTTCCGCGGCCTACCTCTTTTGTTTGGAACTGCGCTTCCACGAACCTTTGTTAGAAATCTCACATGCGGTTAGATCTCTTTTCTTACTTGCCGCGAGTTCTTCTTCACGTTGAGTCATTTCTTTCAATTCTACCCTTTGTTTTTTTCCTTTTTGTTTTAGTTTGTGGTCTTAGGTTGGATCTCCCTTTCTTGGCTCTTCGCTTTGTGCGATCCATGGACGAGCAAGTAGCCTTAGTTGGCTCAACAAGACTTGTCGGCTTACCAGAGGTGCCACGAGTAAGCTTCGAAGAATTCCTTTGCTTCGTTCGTATCCCATGGAGATTGCCGGGATCTCCCGAAGGGGAGGGTCGAAAGATAGTTGCTTCCAAAACGGATCAATAACCTCCAAAGGTATCAGTTTTTCATACTTAACAAGCATATGACGACATGGAAGCCCCAATGAAGACATGTCGGGACAAATACACACATCACCCGGGTTTTAGTAATTTTTCTCATATTCCATTTGTCTCATCATATGTTTTATTGCCCAATGAGAGACGTTGAATTCTATTCCTTGGAGAAAGTTACCATAATGAAGAAATGGAGTCAACCTATCCATTGAGCTTTTCTCAAAAGCCTCCTTGATCCTATTGATATCTTGCTTAAAGTATTGCTCCATTGCCTCGGTAACTGTAACCACATTGCCTTGGCCGGATTTGGATGAGATCTTTAAATCTCCCATGAGCGGCCTCAGCTGCACTAGTTGCTTCCGTCTTGAAGTGTCTATACCGGTTTGTCCATGCACGTACAAATCTTTCCTTGAACTTATCCAACCATTGAGTCCAGACAATACCGGACGGCGGTCGGATAAACTTCGTTCCAATCGGCAATGAACTTCTCCAATCTCTTTTCGTACATAACCTCGGTAAGAGACCAATAAACTTTCTCCCAATCTTTTAGAAATTCCAACCACTTTTTATGATTTTCCGCATGTTCTTTGTCCACTCGCTCCTTTATCTTGCCTCTCTCATCTTCTTCTTCTTCGGGGGATAGTTTGTTCTTTCGAACATCTTCCTCTAGTTGTACCATCATTCTCTTCTTAATATCCGCCTTTGCGGGTTCAAACAAGGCATGGCAAGTTTTTATCACATTATTACGTATATGATATGTACATAGGAAATTTTGTGCGTTGGGAAGACGTCGGATATTGCTCTCATTAATGCGGCATCGTTATCGATTACGATGACCCTCGGAAGTTGATTTTCCGGAAGAACAACTTCAATTGTCGTAATGCCCAATGATAATTATGGTCCCTCTCGTTTTCCATTAAACACCAAGCCAATGTGAATGTTACCTTGTCAGAGGTTTGCCCAACGATGTTGAACAACGGCATATTGTATTTGTTTGTCTTGTAGGTGCAATCCATCAAAAGAACACCACAACATGTATTTGCCAAGCTGTGAAAGCAACGGATGCGAAATGAATATTTGAAGGGGCTTGTTGTCGGGCCCTCTTTTAATGATACGCGTGTAGTTGTGATCCCAAGCTATCTTCTCAAATTCTTGCATAACGGACCTCCCTTCCCATTCCACCCTTCTAATAGTTGCTTGTGCACTATAAATTGTACGTAGAGAAGACACGTTAGTCTCGTCCTTTTCCTTGAAGCCTCGAGAATTTGTCTCGGTTTGATAAGTGCTTTGGTCAATCTCTTTACATCCTCGAACTCGTCGGGTTTTAGCTTCGCAACTAAGGAGTGACCAACAAAATCTTTCGGATCCCGATGGTTATGACAGACCACACGAAACCTCACGGTCCCAATTGTTCATGTCATTTAAACGGAATACAAGCTTAAAAGGGCAATCATTCTTCCTCGTACGAGTCTTGTATACCCTATTAGTCTTCTTTGGATATACATAATCCTTTCTCTTGTGGCTATTCTTCTCCTTGTATTTCCCACTTCTCTCGCAAGCCATCTCAAAACGCCTATTCGAACCTTCGGTGTTCCTCACCAACACACACATGTTCTTAAGAGCCGTCTCTTTAGCCCAAGCGATTGCTTCCTTTCGATCAGTTATTCCCTACATAAGAACAATTTCGCATTCATTAGAAGGTTCACTACTAGCAATCCATTAGTAATGTTCAAGATACTAGGTGAAAAGTATTATTTGGTCACATACCGGAGGGATTTTATAGCATTAGACGTATCCCGATAAGGCGGCTTTGCATTTGTTGGATCAATATATGGCACCACCTAAGGATCGAATGAAAATTAGTTCCAAACAACATTAAAACACTATCCGGAAAATTGTACCGGCATGCTCGACAATTGTTCGGCATAGTTTAAGTTTACCAAAACGGAAGACCAAATTTGAAACCTATTAGGCATATGTGTTTCGTAAGACTACAACGCCGGAAGCAAGGATGCCGGCATTATCGTAACATATTGTTCCAAGCCGGTACATAATTCCGGCATTAAAAAAAAATCGATATTGAATGCCGGAATTTAGCTTTGGAAAACATTTATTCTGCATGGTTTTTGTAGGTACCGGCATTGAAAAGTTGTAACTTAACAACGCCGGTTTCTTTGCCGGCATTATCGATAGTGATGATACCACGTAGGTACTAAATTCGGCGTTAATGTTTATTAAGTTTCAATGCCGGTTTTTGGTTTGGGATGGAATTGTTTCTGTATGTTTTTCATTGATCTTAGGCATGGTAAGCGATCAATGTAACCATGCGGTTGAATATTCCGTAGTATATTCCTTGGTAGGTAAAAAGGTTACCTCTGTACTAGGCATAGTTTTTGGTAGAATACTATCTTAGGTTTATAATTCAAATTGGGGGATATCAATTACCGGCATGGTCGTAGTATGAATACCATGCCGGTACCTGAGATAACCGGCATGGTATTCATACACCTACCATGCCGGCACCGAGGTTTTCGAGTTGAAAAAATGGCGGGTTTAAAGAAAAATTTGATTTTTCGACATCTTAGCGACTTTACTGTGTGTTGGGGATGCTTGTATGTTGTGCAAGTTTACTTTCTTGTGTTGGTTCTTCAAGAAACTCTCCATACTCGTCAAAATCATCATCCAAGGGTGTTGGTTCCACAAATACTTGCAATTGAGAATTGTTGTCGTTATTTGAAGATTCAAGATATGCTCCTTGTTGTAGTTGAGATAAAGATTCGGCGGCGGCGGAAGAATGACAATCCTCTCTTCACAATCATCTTCCATTTTCCACAAAAAAATTCTCTCTCAAAATATTTTTCCCTCCTACTATCACCTCACTCACCCAAAAACAAATAAAACACACACTAATCATTTATAAAAAATCTTAAGATTTTTACTAATTATTATTAGCCACTAAACACGATTAGTGAGGGGTAGATTAGGATTTAAAAAATACTAAGATAAGGGGTGACCCGAATTGATATTTGGACTTTTTTTTGTCCTTTTCCTATATCCCCCAATTACAAATTTTATCCCCCAATTACGTGTTCTTTCCATATTCCAACATAGGATCTCTTAACGGACTATTTTCTACTAAAATGTCTCTTGAAAAAAACATAATCACGACAAATTCTATGAAAATGTTACCTTCAACGGGAACCCCTTCGGTTTCAAGTTCTTGTTTGTCATTTTTTTCGACGAAAACATTACCAATTTTATTTCCGTCTGAATTTTCGGCTAAACGACGTGGTTTCTTAATAATAAACTTATCAAGCCCTCCCCTAGAGAGCCAACAAATATTTCTTTTCTCTTTCTCTCCTTCAATATCTGACCACAAACATGCAATAGGCATTTTGAAAAGATTCGTCACCTGCGCACAGTTTAAACAACACAAACATGCAATAGACAGCTCACAGCTACAAACAACCTTTGAAACATGCGCGCAAGTGTGATCATGTTTAGCAATCTTAATGAAAATACAAATCTAAGAGACAGATCAACACCTTTCATGTTTTATTCTAAGTTTAAGAATTCTCAAATAGATATAATCATGTCTGATTTCTTAAAACTACCCCACCCAAAACAGAATTGATTGTTTCTGAATTTTCAACATGTGGGTACAAAATACCGCACACTCATATTGTATGCGAAGTAGCTCAATAAACGTTAGGCGAACAAGACCGCGTATGACATACCTAGAATGACGAACCAGACGACGTCACTTAATCACGAGTAAAGTGTGAAGATCTATGCGGCATTAAAGAAACTGTGTGGCAATGTTGTTACGCTGATGCGACATTGACGCACGTCAGATCCGAAATAAGGGTTTTATTAGCTGTCCTCCACTATGTAAACTCCTATATAAGTAACCGAGCGTCTTTGTAAGGGAGAGAGATCTTTTTAGAGTGTTGGACAAGATATTTAGGAGAGAGAAATATCATGTACTTCCCAAATTAGGATTTTCATATTACTTTGTACTTTGAATGAAAGATTTAATACAAGTTCTTGAGATTCTTATGATGATTTCTTAGATTGATCTTTAGATTATACTAAGAGTGTGGTTATGAGATTTCTCGCAACTACACAACACATTTTTGAGGGTAAATGAACAAATACTTCAACTAAATCCATATTTAATGTAAAAGGTAGCATCAACTATTCAATTAAACTAGGGAAAGAACAAATTGAAAAAAAACGTACCTGAAACCTCAATAATCGAGAGGAAGTTATGAGTTGTTCTTCCTCTTTATTTTTCACGACCACATGACACACGTTTAGGAAAGATATCTAACTTAGATATATATACAGGGTTGTGAAAACATATTTGGGCCCCTCGAAATATTGGGCCTAGGGCGGTCGACCGTTTCGCCCTATGCCAAAGACGGCCCTGGTTAATGACATCGTATGCTTTCATTCTAGCACATAATGTTTTTAATAAAATTCAATCCTATTCTCATAGCTCGTGGAGTAAATGGTGTCCCACCAAGGTTGTGCTGCACTGGTAGTTGCAAGCCATAATCTTTTCGAGATGACAATAAAGATTTCTATCACAAGAAATCTTTTACTTGGTGATTTATTAATTTTTGGTATTAATTACCATAAGAGATACCAGGAGGTTTTTATTTTATTTTATTTTTCATATAAGAAACCCTCGTCAACCCATGAAGTGGATTATCTATATGGTAGTTCAATCGACAATACATTTCCGATATTCTATTTTTTTGAAAAGTCATTTCCGATATTCGTAGATAGTGCTATTGATTTTTTTCCATCGTTTTGATAAGATGGGAGAAAATAAATTGGCGTATTTTAAATATTTTTGCCAATATAATGTATTTTTCTCTCACCAATTCTAAAAGATGGCGAAGATAACTAAATAAAAGCCTTTACCGTCTAACATGCTATTGTGCAACAGCGAAGAATCGGTTTCTATCTTACAAGAAACCATTACCACAAAATAGAATTTCATGTACAAGTGATATTTTTTCAATTGTCGTTTTAACTTATCGGTATCAATTTCGTTTTCTATTGATTCTGCTATATGAGATATAATATTTGACATTCTAAGAAATTTTAGCCAATGTGGTTTGGTCTATCTCGCCGACTCAAACAGAATGACATGGGTCATAGGTTTATAAGAAACCTTAACCATTAAATATGATTTTCTCTCCTAAAATCTATCGGCTTCATCCATCAACCACAACATGGATTCTCTATGAAAAGAGTATAACGATAACGGTTTCATAATTATAATTGTTTAAGGATTTTTTTCCCTCTCAATCTTTAAAAGGACGAACTATCAATAGCAGTAAATAATGAAGGTTTGCCTTCTTGAGGGATATTAAACAGTTTAATATTTCATCCTGGTATTTATATCCGAAATTCGGAACTGTTTCACTTGTAATTGGAATTGGACACTAAAGATCAAAAGGTTACGCACCCGGCTTTTTAGGCCATATAATTAGTCCTTGTGACTAAAATTGATCTTCAAATAATTTTCTTAAAAAATTTTGCCCATAATTTTATTCCAAGGTGTAAGATTATTTTGTTAGCCCTAATGGTCAAAAATTATTTGGTGATTCATTTGCATATTCTATATGCTTTTGGCTGTAAGTAACCAATAAAATTTATGGTTGATGTTAGTAGACTACGTTTTTATTTTATTTAGGACAAATTGTTATGAATTTTGAAGTCATTGTCTGCGGTCCAATCTGGTGCTGTTTAAAATCCAGAAATTATTATGAGTATGTGTCCTCGAATTTAACGGATAATACTTTACGGTTTTTTTTCTTCTGTTTCATTCGGACTGAAAATATTTCCGCCGTAATCAGGGGGATCTTATACACTACCGGATGTTGGCGTGAAATTTCTCATTTTGCTTTTATATAAGCGCTTATGCCTCTTGAGAGGAAATCTAGTCACATCTAGCAAATAAGTAGTGTTCTAGGCTATAGGTAGTGCTCCAATCGAGTGTACCAAATTCACTTTCTCAAATATAATTTCTTCTCACATGAAGATGAGGAGATTATAATTCCAGTGGGCTCTGGTAACAGTAAATTTTAAAATTTTCAAAGTATGCATACGCTGGAAATTGTGTGAGATTCTGATAAGCTAAATATTGTTGAATATTCATTTACAGTAGCTACTGAAATAAATGATGGTAATTGTAAACTCCTCTACAGAGGACTATCGACATATGTGATTGGTTGGCATATAACCCAAATTAGTTTAGATTAATTTCTCGATTGACGCAATTTTGGATACAATACTTAACACCTTAAAATTGCCAAGCCGGTTATTTATAGGCTAGTGTTGTCATAATACTTTTTACGATAAATATTATCGTTCTACAACGATATAAGGGTTTTATTTTTACTCAAACCCTAGGATTGATTCAATAATATTCGGTTCTTCCTGAACAATTAATGCATTTGGCATGGTAGTCTTTGAATGACTCGTATTGCATTCGGAGAATATGTTCTAATTTGTAATCCTTGTAGGATTCAAATTATATCCAGGCAGCCACCTGACTCGATTATATCAGGTTTACAATCCTTTAAGTGTTTTTTAAAAGTTTTGCAAAGTACCAAAATCCGGATTAGTTGATGCTATCAACTTTATTGATCTCTTGAAGAGTCCTTAAAAACACCAAAATCCACGCTTTAGCAGCATAAATTCTATTTTCTTTCTTTCCTTCTTTCTTAAATCTGCAGTTGGAATTATGCTAGCTTAAACTCATCTTTGAGATAGACTAGAGTTATTATTTTGATGTTTTCTATAATACTCATATAGTTGAGTTAGCATCCATATTTACGTCAAAAGTTGTACTTTTTTTTCCCTTCGTTTAAGGTTTTGTCCCATGTGGTTTTCCTGATAAGGTTTTAACGAGGCAACATCTCATTGACGTTTAATTTTCTTTCAAAATGTTGATATTTGTGTTCTTTTTGCTTCGTCCAAATTTTTTCCCATTGGGTTTTTACTGGAAAGTTTTTAATGAGGCAATTTAGTTCAACATGGTGGTCATTAAGGGGGAGTTGTATCAAGTTTCTATTATTGGGTGGATTCCCGCCATTAACTAGGTCATTTTTGTTAGACCAAATCAACATAACAAGCCCTTAGGAATTTTGGATATCATTTTGATCCACATAAGGTATGACCATAAATAAAATTTTATTCACTTCTGGTAATGTATCTACGTCTTGGCTCTTTGTTAAAGAAATTACATCAACTACTTCTGCAAATCATCTTCGAGAAGCTAGCAATCCATAAAGCAAGTCCTCAATGTATTTAAAGAAGCGTGAAGAGTCGAGAACACTATCATTAGAAGACTAACACAAAAGAAGACTTTATAAACTGGCAAATTTCTCACGAAAGCTTTGGTATCTCCTCAACTCAAAGAATTGCAAGCCAAGAAAATACTGAAGTACTCATCAAGGGGAGCACCATCATATAAGGTGCATTCTACCGGACTTATTGCGTTGTACTCTTTTTCCTTCGTCGAGATTTTATCCCACTGGGTTTTCCTTGTCAAGGTTTTAACGAGGCAACATATGCGTGTCCAACATTGTCTGGGTCATTACATGCTTATACAATTTCAGGTTTTTTTTTTTTACTAAAGGGCAAAATTGATTAAAATTATCATTATGTCACCAAATAAGTGACACAAGATAAACAAAAAAGTTACAAAGAGCGTCAATGCATCACTGCATTCCAATTACATAGCAAAGTGGATAACTGAAAGCCAGAAAAAACTTGCGACTTCAAACCCCAATTAAACATCAAACATAATGGTCACAATTTGCGACTGCATTAAACATAATTTGCGACTTCAATTTCAGGTTTTTCACTTTAAAGTTTTCCTAGTATCTTTCATTTGTATTGACTTAGCCATAATGGTCATCAGGTCTCTTTCTTCATTTCACAAGAAATATATTCACCTTGCTAGTTTGCTTGGACCATGTGGGTAAAACCTAAATCGTACCCAACATTTTACTTGTGCACGAACGTTTAAAGTACATACCTTTGCCGACCTATGTGGTATGGTACATATCACTATCGTTTTCTCCTTATACATGCAATCTACAGTAAAATAGAATTTCGCGAAGAATTTCTGTCGGAAGTCTTAATCCTCGTACTCAATGCACATGCTCCGTTTAGTAGGAGTTGCAATCAGTGACCCATGCAAAGATCAGTAACCATGTGATTATGAACTGAAATTTGAACAATCAAAAACAATCTGTGGGCTTTCAATATTCCAGACCATTATCCGTGGGCTTTAGAGTTTAGACCAGACCACTTAAAAGTTTCAAATTACCAGATTATCCTTTTCAAGACCTTCTTGAAACAAAAGAGCAGTCGATCTTGTTGAGATCCCCACAGAAAAAAATGAAAAGACCTTGTTTTTTACAATGGCTTCTTCTTCTTCTACATCTGATCAATGAGTAAGTACTGAAATTTTATTACTAAAAAAGTTTAATTATCTTTGGATCCCCTGTGAAGTTCTTGAAATATATTCTTCTTTGTTTTCACTTTGATTTCCTCCTTTATTGTTTTTGTTCATCATTCATTAACTTCTGTTTGCTTGTTTGATTGATTATCAGTTCGAATCGTGTTTCGGAGGAATCCAGTTTGAAGGGATTGATTATTCACAGGAGTATTAGCAGGAGCTTTTGCCCATGGGGCTTACTTGGTGTATCCTTTTATCTTCTCTTGTACTATGTTACATTTTTTTATTTTGTTCGTTTTATAACTAAGATTTTTTTGCTTAATTATTCACATTGTTTTTGTTTGGTGAATATGTCACTGAAATTTGTGTGTGATATTGTTAAAGGTCATAGTTTTGAACAGTTAAACCATAATGTATTCATGTCCTGTATAGTAGAGAAACACCAGATTTAAATTGGTTAATGTGTGTTCGGATAATTTTAACTTGTGGTCTCGGGGTTTGCTTTTTGAATTGTACTTCCTTCCGGGTTTGCCTTTTGAATTGTGCTTCCTCAGGCTTAGTCTTTTAAAAACACTAGTTGAACAACAGTTATCTTACTACCTTAAGATGTCCTTCCCTCGTTTGCTCGGTGTACCAGTAGCACTAGTGGAGTCCTAGATGTTGAGAGGGTTTTCAAGGAAAATGTTTGCTAAAACTTAAGATGAATTTCGGAGGAGTTTACACATTCTTTTTGAATGGCTTGCTTTGATCACCTTGGTTTTGCTCCATTGTGGTGCAAGTGTTAGTCAATGTAGAAGCTAGCGTATTGCGGTTTAGAGAGCCAAGTTTGGATGTGCTAGAAGTTCAGGCATCAAACTACGGACTGATGAGTATAAATGATTACAATTTATTAGCCTGAATTCATTTATCACCATAATGAGACTGATCATATTACCCTTGTGGAAGTTGTCGATTCTCTTGATTCGCTGGATTCTTGGAAAAAACTAGATGAACTCTTTGACTATGGCAGTTGACATGCTGAGAACTCTAAATCTCTTGTCATATTCATCTACCCTCAAAACTTCATACTGGATTGTAATTGCATTTGATCTGTATCATAAGCTAAAATCTTTTTATTGTTTTAGATAACGACAAATGCCAACACTCCCTTTTAATGTGAGCCAGATTGATCAATGAAGTGAGATTGAGTAACTAAGTTCCTATTTCTTCTTTGCATTGGTATGTTGAGTTGGAAACCGAAGTTTTGTGACACCATTGGAAGATCTGAACTTGTGGAAATGTGGATACACCAAAACACTAACCATGGTTGTGCAGATATTCGCTGAAACTTTGTGCAATGGTTGCTTTCATTTTTTGTCTACTGTTCTGTTTACATTTTCCTTGATCGATACATTACAGATCTGAGAGCAAGTTGTAATCTGGGAGCAAGTTGCCATTGCTATTCAACTTTGACTAACTATGGCTGTACATAAAACGACCTAACCTTTTCTGGCTGCGTCTTGGGTTAGTTAACTTGTCTCTTTCTTTCTTTCTTTTTTTGGTTTCCTCTTTTGCGTTTCTTGTGGAAAAATACAGGTTATTGTTCGAGATAAAAAAGATCACACAAACATTAATAGTGTCATAAATGCTTACGGTTAACTTTTTGGATCCATGGTGAATTATAAAACTAAGATAGTGTATTCATTGTGAATTCTGTGATTCATTTATCCAACAGAATTCTGATTTAATCTTCTAAGATAACAACAGAGTAAAATATCATCCTTATGTGCAAGACACCTTCTGTATGCAAAACATTTTACTCAGCGCAACAGAAATAAACTGATGCACGATCACATTATGCTTCAATTCCATCAAGGAATATCTCCAAGTTTCTATTCTTTAGAAGGGCGTTTTATTCCTTCATGAGTATTGTGTTTCTTTTCCTGGTGTCCCTTTTAGTGTAAACCTCTAAGAAGGCTGACTGGTATCTTTATTTAAGAAGTAAAATAAAGGCAGCTATAGAAGAGTGGTGGCTTTGCTTAGAACTCAGATTATCTAATGCTCTGTAGTTCAAACTTCGTGTTCTACTTGTTTATTTCTGTTCTACTTTTGACAATGAAAAAGGTATGCTAGATTTTTTTAGGAAATAATTGTCTCTTCCAGTTAACTCAGCAGTCACTGGTGAATTTAAGTTCTCTACTCTTGGGCTGATTCTCCTGACATGGCATATTCAAAACTGATTCACTGCCTATGAAGTTTACTACTGATTTTTTCTCTGACATCTGTATGTTTGTACTATTAGGTTGAGATTTTAATGGGGCTAGAAGAAGGATTTGGAATCTATGTAGAGTAATAAAGCGCTCAAACCATTGCAACTATCCAAGATGCAGCTTATATGAATGAAAAGCTTTGTGAAACCAAATCTTAATAAGTGAACCTACAAGATGCTGCCAAGGAGTTCTGGCTCGGTTTGAAAAGAATAACGAAGTTCCTTATGAAAGTAGTACAGGGATTGTCTGCACAAGTATAGAATGAAGGAAACAGCAGAATAAAACTAAAACAACTGTAAAAAAACAATGTAAAACAACAATGAAATAGAAGAATTCATAGTAAATTGTGAAACTGAAAATGCAATAGCATATTAGCCGCATTAGAGAATAGCATCATCCAGAAATTCAGAATTCACAAATATATTCGTCTCCATATGAATAGTACTAGTAGCAGGGATAGACGATAACAAGATCAAAAGTATTTGTTTCACAATTCTAACCACCTCCTTATGCAAAGTACTGTAATACATAGAGATACATGATCTTCAAAGTAACTCAGACTTAGATCTCTCTAGATAGTAAAAATCTGTATGTCTAAAGTAAAAATATAAAGTAAAATATACCGTAGCCGTCCATTCATCTTCAAGATTAGATGATCTTCAAAGTTGTAACCCAAAATTAGATCTCTAAAGTGAAAATATGAAGTAGTTATATACCTAGCCGTCCGAGTACCAGTTACGCTTCAAAATTAGATGATCTTCAACGTAACCCAAAATTAGATTTCAAGAAGTGAAAATTTAAAGTGTAGTGTGAAGCTCGTTAGCAGTTCAGATTCAGTGCAGAAGATCAGATGATTTGCTTCAGATTCATTACATCAGATCTCAATGCATTACGAAGATCGGCGTTTCTTACTTCACTTCTCCGATTCAAACCCTAAAAAACGAAAAAAGAAATCAGAAGTTCAAAATTCAAATTAGCAATAAATTTGAGAATTCAAATTTAAAAATAAAAATAAAAATAAATTGGGAATTCATATTAACATAAAATTTGGCAATCAAAAATCAAAATCGTTACCGTTCTTATCAGTGGAACGTTGAACGGACACACTCCAGAAGGTTCCAAGTGTAGACCGAGAGTATTTGCCAAACCGGTGATTGGAAGACATCGATCAAAATCCTGAGTCTCGTCAATCTTGACACCTGATTTCGGAAATCCTCTTCCTAAAATTAGCTTCGGAATCCAACGATCTGGTGAAAATTCTAACTCGATCGGAATACCTCTGCTTTCAAAATCATCATACAGATCCTTCTGAAACTGCTTGAGAAGAGAATTGGAATCAACCAAAAGAGTGATATCATGCATCTGTTCTTCATCTTCTGCTTCAATTCTCTCAAATTCATTCACAGATATGTGTAGTCCTGATGCTCCAGACGGTACTAATCCTTTCTCAGTCCACTTTTCCAGAAAATCGTCAAGATCAGAGTACAGTTTGTTTCTATCTTGCTTTGAAGACAATACTAGAACAACAACTCGAGCAATCACTTGGAACAGATCATCACCTCTCGTAACAATCTCTCTTAAATCTTCATGGAATTTGGTGAGACACAACGACAACTCAATCGCTTGTTTCTGATTATCCTCCATTGATGAAGATGATGAGCTTGGAAATTTCTAGAGAGAAGAGGAAACTTGGTTGGTAAGTTGGGATTCCGGAGAAAGAAAGAGAAATTAAATCGGTGAATTGACAAAATGGGAGGGTTTAGAGGCATTTATAAATCATGATGGAGTTTTGTCGTGACATCTGTTTTTTCCCGCTCTTTTTCAAGATCCAATTCCAAGCTGTAATCAGAGAAGGGATTAATCTTTTTTACTGCTCTATTTTTGGTTATTTCATTGACTCACTTTTTACCTTGTATTCTTTTATCTGTATTTCACAGTGCGGAATGAAACTTCTCTAAAGCACTCCAATTTGTTAACAAACTCAATATTAATTGCGCACTCCAATTTGTTAACAAACTCAATATTAATTGAGAACAACAACAATTAGGAACTCTAACTCATTCCCCAGTAGGCCGAGGACCCTGGTGCCGAAGCATAAAAGAATAGTTTCAACTCAAAACCAATTGCAGATGAGTCTTCCATATTATATTTTAAGTTAATTAAGCGGATTATAGCGATGTGGGACTATTGTCTTTTCACAAATAGCAAACAATGAGACTTAAAAAATGAAGAAAAGAACTTGCGCGCCAAAGCAGACATAAAGTTGCACCTCTAGGTGATTACAGACTTTCCCAACTTGCCACCAAGTCCTCAAACAATAGACCCTTAAAATTTTGCAAAGGGAGCAACGATACAGTAAGGATTTAACCACAATGATGATTCCGGAATCTTGTTGATCCTTGTTGTGGAAGGTGCTTCTGTTCCTCTCAAACCATAAAGCCCATCATAAAGATATGCATTGATTTGTCAACCTTTTCTTGAATGACTTGATGCATCCTTCAGTCCAAGTACTTATCCAAATTATACAGCATCTGTCAATTGATGAACCTTTTGTGGCAGCGGGTGTTGTAAATGTATCTTGTTTTATGTGGGAATGTAATGAAGTTTCTTGTGCTTAGTTATTTGGGTAGTTATTTCTTAGTTTTACTTTTTGCTAATCTATCATGTAGTAATAAAATCTATTTTCTCCCATCGGGGAAAAAGAAACAAAGCAAGTTGAAACTATGCGATTAATCTTAAGACAACAAATGATGAACAGAACTACGACAGAAGTACTTGTCATCTACACCCAAATGCAAACTTGGTGCGACATTTTACTGAGGAGACTGGAACATCTCAAAAGAAATACTTTAACTGGAAAAAGGGTAAAACAATCTCATTACTGAAGAAGCAAAACATTTAATACTTAGAATGGTTATGACTGTTGCTGTTGACATTAGTTACTACTACTTCTTCTTCACAGGCAAAATGCTTTCAACGAAAGTTGCAATCTCATAACGATAACAAGGTTGACCATCACTGTGGTGGTGATCGGCGGTAAAATCAGCCTTCCTTGAAGTTCTAGTTTTCCTGTTGTAATAATAAAGAGAGATGCGGTCGATTGGTGCATCTGGCTTAATAATGATCAGGTCTCTGTCAGAGGTGCTAAGGGATTTATAACCAGCACACCCTTTGCGTGCCGTTCCGTTCAAAGGCATTATGATAGTGTCCTCGGTCCAATTAAGGCTAGCACTCTTCTTATCATCGGTACTGGCTATCCACACCTTGACAATCTCCACGGTGGTTTCTTTTATCTCATACGTGCCTGTACTTGATAGAGCCACACGTCCATTAACTTCCAACAACTCAATAAGGCAATTACCTGGAAACAATTCCCTTGGAAACTCATCGACGATGAAATTAGGGATCTTAATCATGCTGAACTTTTCACTGCCAACATCAAATACCAATATAACCTCATCCATGGGGTCAAACCCGTGAGGGTTACATGCATTCAACCAATATATGGAACCGCTTACGTAAACAGGTTTACTACGGATATGATATCGGGGTATGACGCTAGGATCGTCGACCGTTCTCCATCTGTTGTCGCCTACTGTCAAGACCTCACAAATTCGCTCAGTCCATGGAACCCCAGAAGTAGGAATTGTTATTTCCCACACACAAAGCACTTTGTGTTCCTTTCTAACCGGGTCAAAACCGAAACTAAACCACGGTTCGTAGCCAATATAGAAGAGACCATCTTCATGTACTATTTTTGTTGTTGTTTCTATCCATGGTGTGTCTTCTCCAGTGCTGATATTAGATATGCGAATAGAATTATTATTGTGGAAACAAATCAACCCGTTGATTGGTTGTAGCATATACATACTAGTACTACGCGTGGTAGTTAACTTTAGTTCTGTTCTTCCGTCCACAAAGAAGTTGTCCGACAAGAAGAAATAAGTTTCATCACGATTGCACCCTGCATTTTTTGTGCTGACAAGTAGTCGTGGGTGTTTTTCGGATCGAGAAAGGTGTAATTGAATGAAGTTTTCGTCGTGCTCAATTAATAACTTCCAGTGTTTACAAACACACTTGAACCGCATTAGTGCCTTGGCGGATGATCTGCTCAATATTTCGCATAATATGTCGTAACTTAGAATAAGGCTACTGCTATCAGTAGAATATGAAACATCACCACGTATTTTCTTCTCCATCACCATCATTCTTTTCTTCTTTGATTTCGCGATAAAAAAAAAAAAGAAAATATAAAAAACACCTGCTCATGCATGTCTATAAATATATGTGACCTGTTGCAATTTTAGAAATCGGGAAAGATAGGAAATATTCTAAGAATAGGAATCGGGGGTGACAGAAGGTAAAACAAGGGAAAGAAGATCTTACGCGGTTATGCTTCAAGAATAGGAAAGTGGGATTATGGTGTTCGGCCCAGCTGACTCAAGTGGGATTATGATGTTCGGCCCAGCTGACTCAAAATATCATTTAACTTCTTCCGAATTGCATTTTTTTGTTTTTTTTGTAAGGACACCTAATATCAATTGAGTAAGGTGGTTAATTGTGCCATTACAGTTGTTACGGGTGATATCCAATTACAGTTAAGCCATTCATGTCCAATTACTCCCAAGTAATGCATGGTTTAGAGTGGAGGGAAAATCTAATCATGTTTTCATAATTATTCTATGGTGTCTTTTTATCCTTGGCTAACATATAGGGATTCTCTTGAACTGTCGAGGATGGAAATCCACTATGTATTTTGAGAAAATTATATGGAAATTTTGTTGGTTATCTTTTTTTTTTTTTTTTAAGTGTAGTTAACAGTATGGTCAAATTAGTTAGAACAAGCATTTTGGTCTGTCTCAGAGCGGGAGGAAAACCAACCTCCATGAGGCTTGGAGGTGGGTTCAAAATGCCTAGTTAAAAGTCGAATTCTGTTATAGGGGTTCCAAGATTTTGATTTTAAAGGCTTATAAGATGACAAAATAGGGTCACTAACAATAATCTCCAAAACCTCATGTAGTAGGGTAAAAACTGATTCTGCTGTAAATGGTAAATGGGGTAGGTTGGTGAGAAACGAGTCTAAACCCTAAACAAATGTACTGCATAGGAGTATTTTAGATTCAAGAGATCAATCGGTACAATTCTGGCCTAAACCAAGAAATGGTCGTTCCAATCTTGCTTCGGTCACAAAGGAAGGAGAAGGGTTGGTCTAGGGGAGGGAAGCAGAGGAAGTGTTGAGATTAGAGTGGTAGACTCTGTGAAAGGTGATGGTGTATGAGCATGTATCAGAAGATAAAACTTGGTTGAAGGTTGTAAGTAGTATGTTCTGTCAGTTTTGGATACCTGCTTTGATGATTATGATTACTTGTTCAGAAATAGATCAGAAAATATATTTATGTGTAATCATGCATGTACACCCTGATCTCGTAGGAAGTGGGAGTTGTGGAGGAGAGAGAAGGTGGAGATCGTGTGAAAATGATGGAATGGTGTCCCTATCATGGAGGAAGAATGTACGATTGCATACCCACTACTCAATCACTTGTTAACTTTTCAACACTTCCATTAACTTCCAACAACTCAATAAGGCAATTACCTGGAAACAATTCCCTTGGAAACTCATCGACGATGAAATTAGGGATCTTAATCATGCTGAACTTTTCACTGCCAACATCAAATACCAATATAACCTCATCCATGGGGTCAAACCCGTGAGGGTTACATGCATTCAACCAATATATGGAACCGCTTACGTAAACAGGTTTACTACGGATATGATATCGGGGTATGACGCTAGGATCGTCGACCGTTCTCCATCTGTTGTCGCCTACTGTCAAGACCTCACAAATTCGCTCAGTCCATGGAACCCCAGAAGTAGGAATTGTTATTTCCCACACACAAAGCACTTTGTGTTCCTTTCTAACCGGGTCAAAACCGAAACTAAACCACGGTTCGTAGCCAATATAGAAGAGACCATCTTCATGTACTATTTTTGTTGTTGTTTCTATCCATGGTGTGTCTTCTCCAGTGTTGATATTAGATATGCGAATAGAATTATTATTGTGGAAACAAATCAACCCGTTGATTGGTTGTAGCATATACATACTAGTACTACGCGTGGTAGTTAACTTTAGTTCTGTTCTTCCGTCCACAAATAAGTTATCCGACAGGAAGAAATAAGTTTCGTCTCGATTGCACCCTGCATTTTTTGTGCTGACAAGTAGTCGTGGATGTTTTTCGGATTGAGAAAAGTGTAATTGAATGAAGTGTTGGTCTTGCTCAATTAATAACTTCCAGTGTTTACAAACACACTTGAACCGCATTAGTGCCTTCGCAGATAATCTGCTTAATATTTCGCATAATATGTCGTAACTTAGAATAAGGCTACTGCTATCTATAGAGTCTGAAACATCACCACTTATTTTCTTCTCCATCCCCATCACTCTCTTCTTCTTTGCTTCTGCGATTATAAAAAAAAAAAAAAAAAGAGGCCACACCTGCTCATGTCTATAAATATATGTGACCTGTTGCAATTTTGGAAATCGTGAAAGATAGGAAATATTCTAATAATAGGAATCGGGAGTGACACCGTGACAGAAGGTATAATAAGGGAAAGAAGATCTTATGCGGTTATGCTGCAAGAATAGGAAAGTCGGATTATGGTGTTCGGCCCAGTTGACTCAAGTGGGATTATGGCTAAATACCATTTAACTTCTTCGGTATTGCATTTTTTTTTTTTTTAAGGACACCTAGTATCAATTGAGTAAGGTGGTTAATGGTCCCATTATAGTTGTTACGTGTGATGTCCAATTACAGTTAGCCATGTCGATTTTGCCCAAGGTTTTTAAATAAAAAATAAAAAAATCATGCATGACGCACTCCCAAGTACTTAAGTAATGCAAGGTTTAGAATGGAGGAAAAATCTGATTATGTTTCATAATTTAGACTTTAGAGTGGAGGGAAAATCTGATTATGTTTTCATAATTATTTTATGGTTTCTTTCTATCCTTGGCTGACATATAAGGGATTCTCTTTAAGCTGCCGAGGATGGAAATCCCCTATACTGTATATTTTGAGAAAAATTAGATGGAAATTTTATTGGATATGTTACTTTATTTTTTTAAAGTGTAATTGATAGTATAGTCGAACTATTTAGAACACGCATTTTGGTCTGCCTCAGAGCGGGAGAAAAAACAACCTCCATGAGGCGTGGATGTGGGGTCAAAAATGCATAGGTAAAAGTCGAATCCTATTACAGGGGCTTTAAGATTTTAATTCTGAGGGCTCACAAGATGATAAAATAGGTTCATTAAACAATAATCTCCAAAACCCCATGTAGTAGGGTAAAAATTGTATTTGCTGAAAATGGTAAAATGTGTTAGGTTGGTGAGCAACGAGTCCAAACCCTAAACAAATATATACTGCATAGGAGTATTTTAGATTCGAGAGATCAATCTGTACAATAATTCTGGCCTAAACCAAGATATGGTCGTTTCAATCTTGCTTCGGTCACAAAGGAATGAGAAGGGTTGGTATCACGGAGGGAAGCAGGGGAAATGTTGAGATTAGAGTGGTAGACTCCGTGAAAGGTGAGGATATATGAACGTGCATCAGAAGATAGAACTTGGTTGAAGGTTGTAAGCAGTATGTTCTGTCAGTTCTGGATACTTGCCTTGATGATTATGATTACTTGTTCATAAATAGATCAGAGAATCTATTTATGTGTAATCATGCATGTACACCATGATCTTGTAGGAAGTGGAAGTTGTGGAGGAGCGAGAAGGTGGAGATCGTGTGAAAGTGATGAAACTGTGTCCCTATCATGGAGGAAGACTGTACAATTGCATACCCACTACTCATTCACTTGTTAACTTTTCGCATTTCCCGACACTTTCTCGTAATGGGTGCACACCGCATTGTTGTTGACTGCCAGACCAATACCCTGATGAACATCCCCATATTTGTGGCATTGTTGATATCTCGAGTGTTTTGATATAAAATACTACTTAGTTGTAAATATGACTTGGATGACTAGGGCTTACCTGCATGACTAAGTTGACCTGCATGACTCTTCACACCTAAATGATGAGTCTGACAAGTTGTGAGAGTATATCATGTCACAGTTTTGAGAGTCTTAAGAAAGTTGTGAGAATTCATCTGTGTCAGCAACCAATGTTGACATGCTTGGATGAACAGGTGATGCCCAATGTGGTTATTGAGTAAGTCAAACACCGCTTTTCATGATATCAAAGAGAGGTGATAGGTGGTCATGAAGGAGTAGAGAAAAATATATACGAGTATGGAAGTAGTCACGCATATGTAGCAAGAAATGGTCATTAACACACCTCTTGAATGAGAATTTATGTTAATGTATGAAGAAATTCGTGAAATTTTGTAATAAGAAAATTCAGATGTGAAAATTGTCGTAGATTCTTCATACGAACTCGGATATTGATGGTTGACCCCAACCATTATGATCAGAATTTCCACGCAGGAAGCTTTAGGTTTTAATCTCGTTTAGGAGGTGAAAACATCCTAACGGTAAAAACTCAGGAGGAATTATGTCAGTTTTCAGCCATGACCTAGTTTACTCTTTGGATGTATCTTTTAGCTCGTCGATCCGATTGATATGATTTTTTTATTATATTATAAACAATTCTATAGGAGACTTTTAGCATATAGTTCATACATAAATTCTTCGTAAATTGGTCCCGCTGTCCGGCTAAGTTGAGGAGATATGATTGGTCGGCCATTGGGAGCTTGTCAAGTAAGCTTCGAGCGTTCTAATTGGTTGTAATAGAAGAGGGTTGACATGTGAGTTTCGTGAGACTTGATTGGTCGGTCGTAGGATGCGCAAGGCTTGTCAGATTGGCCGACCATTGTAGGTTTTGTCCATTATGCTTTGTGTTGTATCTTAATGTACAATATGATTAAAAAATTAGTCCGGGATGTTCGGAGGATAGGACAACCCATAACCCAAAATCATCTCAAAAGTGAAATTTCTACCCACCTAGCAGATCTGATTTTCCTATCCAAATATTTAAAAGTCCTTTCGGTATCCAAATACCCAATTTAGTGAGCAAAGGATTGGAGCAATATATGTAATTTGTTTTAACACAAAATTGGTTAAAAATACCAAAATCAATAATTCTTGGGTGAAAAGACGTGTAAAATTTTATCTTGTTTAAATGGACGATAAAAATAGCCGGGATGTAAACAATTTCATCCTACCCATTTTCAAATACTTTTTCTTATTTTTAATTTACATCGGGATGCATCCGGTTTCATCCTCGCTCTTTTTTTAAGTTTAAGCCGGGATGAATCCAGGTTTCATTCTTGCTATATTTTTGACGTCCATTTCACCCATACTAATTTTACTCATCCATTAAAACCATGTTTTAAAAATATTTGGACAAATGACCCATTTTCCGTTGTTTTAATTGGATACTTGGATATATAATTTTTTTAGAGAAAGTAAACAAAGTCTCTGTCGAGTTATGGGTCACGTGGTATCGCACCCTCGCTAGTAGGATATAATATTATTTTTTTGATACTAATAGTAGGATATAATATAGATTATCTAACAAAGTGTAGCAGTAAATGGTCACGTAGTATCGCACCCTCACTACAGCTAACTGCTAACAGCTCAAATAATTTTTGATAAACCAGAATGAGAAGAAAAATACAACACATTTGTGAGAAAGCCCTCCACTAAACCAGACTAGACCTACTGCCTTGAGCAGGTCTGTCCCATCTTCCAATTTCTTTGTCTAATCCTATCTACTAAGAGAGAATTCACTCACTAGCAGAAGCAGAATTTTACCTTGTCTTTATTCAAAACGAGGAACTAACCTCCATTGTAAAATAAAAAACTAGATTAGATGGCCTTTCAACTAGATATCCAGTTACACCGTGTTGTCTAGGGTTGGAGATCTTCCTTTAGTCTAGGGGTCACATATTTTGTTTTCCTCTATTGAACGTAACCCTACAAAAGGTGTACGAACACACCGGATGGTAGGAGAACAATACAAGATAAACTAATGAAAATAGAATAAAAAGATAAAGAAAATACAAACAATCAATCCGACAATGATACTGAACAATTATCACGATAGCACACGAAAGCAAAAGGAAATAAACCAAAGGTTACATACCCGAAAATGTAAAACAGGTGGACAAGAGTGTGTCAAGGCAATAAGCGTAGGTCCTCTCGAGCCCGGGATAGAACCACTCTGACAGATTTCATCGAACACAACACGCTAAGCAATCAGAAAAATGTGATGATCCTTATAGCAGCGGTGATGCGCAAAGAATAAATGAGGCAACAAAAGACCTTCATCCCGAACCTCAGACATCAGACGTTCGGAATTAGTTATAAGGACGTCTCAGTGGTCATATTTAGACGCAAAATGATTTTTTTTTTTGATCGATTAAAGAGGAAATTCATTGAAAAGGAGGTATTTAAGAGGGTACGTCAACCCAATGAATACATCAAGAGCAATAAGAAAAGGGAGCCGAAAGGAGATTCGACTCAAAATGATTAAATACTATAGGAGATGATTGAGCCGAAAGATCTCCAAAATCAAGCGGGTGCGAGACAAAGAGAGGAAAGCATATGAAATTACTAAATGAAAAGCAGGGCTATTTATAGAAAGAAACGGGAATGATAATTAATAGCCTAATTATGGCCAACAACCAAAACTAAGGAAAGAAAAGCAACAACAATAGGAAATGACGCCAAGCACCCAAAGACTAATTGCCACGGCACCGAGTGATGGCCTGATCCACTTCTTTCAAGAAAGCGCAGGCTTCATCCAAAGATCACCGCGCTGCTGCACACTCGACATCCACTTCAAGATGAAGTTGATATGCCATTTCATAAGTTTACTATTGTTCCACCCGCTGGGCACAAAGTCGGACCCCGAGAGCATGGCGATGAGCAAATAAACACTCCACCTCTTTTCGGACTAGTTGCAGACGGCGAATCTCTTTCGAGGAATTGTTCTTCTAGGAATTACTGGTTAATCCAGTTTTAGGAGACCCTTTTAGTGGTTAATCCAGTCTTAAAACAAATTTAATTGCTGGTCCAAAAACATGTTTTTGGACCATGTTTTTTACTCGCTCGTCCAGTACACGTGCGGAAGTTATAAAGTGTATTTTCTAATTGGCCAAAACACCCTTTTAAGTCGGATCTAATTACATTTGCTCAGTTCGTTCGCTTGTTCATCAAAAATTAGAGAGCTTTGGCGATGGCGATTGGTGGAAAAAACTCGAAGAATTCCAACTCTCGATTCAAACTAAAACCAGAAGAGGCAATAATGGTGAATCGTCATTTTTCAGCTCAACGAATTTCGATTCAAGTTTGAGCGATTGGATGGATAAGTTGATTTAATTTATGTTTTTTTCTTTAATGTCTTCATCTGATAGTTTTTTTTAGGGTTCGTTTGGGTATCATCCTAATATAATATCCAAATCTCTTGATTCCACATAAATAACAACCTTTGTTTCCTGAAACTCAACCTCCATTTTTCAGGTTAGGGCTTATTTTGGTTTTTTTGGTTTCTTTGTTTCCTAATTTATTATGTTAAATTGAAGCATTCAGTATGTTTTGTGATGGAATTTGTGAAAATAAGAATTATGCAATAGCTTATACGTTTTGGGATTCGCAATTGTGTTGTTGGTGTGGCGTTTTTAATAAATATGACTGTTTTAGTGGAAGAATTCAATGGGGTTTTACAAGATCTTGGTTATGAGGTGGAATTGCTAGTTGGATTAAATGAGGTGTGAAAACATAATATTAAATTTTCCGAGGTACGAATTTTGATATTGGAAATATGAATTCAAATTATTAGTGGGCGACAAGTTAGTAGTTTTAATTCAGAAATGTTTGAATTATGATTTAGATCCACTTGACCTTTTGTATTTGTCCTTTAATGTTTGAATTATTATTTGTCCTTTTTGATATTTTTATTTTGAATTCGGACATCAAGACATGATTAAAGGTCGGAAAATCATCAGCGGAAGAACTAGAAGATCCGTGATGATAAAATTGAATATGAAAATGATAGGATAATGAAATAGATGTAGTGTAGATTTAATTTTTAGATGTGTTTGGATTATAATAAGAAAATTTACAATGTTGGATATTTTTTGACTGTACAAGGCTGAAACGAAAAGGAGGTAATTTTATTTTTCTTAGTCTTTTGTAGAACAGACAGATATGGTACTCCTGGTATTTTAAGCTTGATATTATTTTCTTAGTCTTTTGTAGTAAATACATACGACTAGTATGTTGCATTATTAAAAGAAATATTGGAACACATTCAGTTTGTTTGTTCTTTTTTTTTTTGCAGACCATTTTGTATTGGAATACATACGACTAGTAATATATAATGTATGTTATTGAAAAGTGTCTCGATGTGTGCTTGCGTTGGTTTCACCCTGTACACATCAATATATACCAAGGTTTCACTTAGTACATATCAATATGTATTAGGATTCACTAGATGCTGCACCATTTATAGCATTCACCAGAGCTTGGTTGTCAGAAACGACAATGATACGCTGCAGTTGTTTTGCTGAGCCCACTCCATAGCATGAGTGATATCCTGTGCTTCAGCAACGATCACTGAAGATGCATGGATGGTCCAACATTTTGCTCCTGCAAAGATCTCGTTGGGTTTATACCAGACAACTCCAAATCTATATAAATAAGATTTGAAAGGCAATATATCATGAAGGCAATATATTGATTTGGTTGTAAAACATTGAAAAATTCAGTCACTCAGTCAGTACATATCCGTATGTATTATAGGAGCACCCAACTTTTCACAATACATATTATAGTACATTCAAATATGTACCGGCAGTTCACAGTGTCAAAAACCATCCAGTTTTGTCAGTAAAACCAAATATGTACTTCAATTTTTACTAGTACATATTCAAATTTAGGCAAAACATTCAAATGCCAAACCTTAAGCCATTGTCGTTGCTCTCGTTGCTCTTGATGTCAAAAAAAAATATCAAGTTTTGTCAGTACAACCAAATATGTACTGCAGTATATTTATATGCATACGAATATGTACTCCTACATATCAATCAATCACTTTTTTCTTCAATACATACGAATATAATGTCGTATCAATATAAACTATTGATATTCGTACCAGTACATATCAATACGTATTACAAAATCATACAAAACAAAAAGGTTCATACAAAAATCAATGAATTCTTCAAATACATATTAATATGTATTGTAGGATCATCAATACATAAATAAATAAAAAATGGAAATGTTAGAAAGAAAGAAGTACAAATATTTTTGATACAGAGATACATAACCATAGTTTCTCCAACGCCACCATCACCACCATGCCAAAACTACTCCTTGTTTGATAAATCGCCGTCGCCAACGAAAACTTCATTCAAATACCGGTGAATAATTTCTCCTGTTTCTGGTTTTTCTCTTTCTCCATGGTTTTCTCTCGGACTGTTTTGGTTTTCTCTTTAGCTTATCCTTCTAGCTTTCCGATGAATTTGGTTTCTATTGTTGATGATGATGAGTTTTGATAGATTATCAAGCATGGGTTTAGGGTTGAATTAGTTGTCGGTGTTGTTGATTGAGAAGAAGAAACAAGAACAGTTTTCTTCTGAAAAAGTAGATGAAGTTTTCGTCTGAAAAATAAAGAAGAAGAAAGAGATATACGGTCCACACGTGAGTGGTGAGGGTAGGCTAATAAATTTAGGTATTTTTAAACCTTTTTGGACTACCGGATAATTTGTCTATCCCGCTGGACTACACACTAATCCCGGGTCGGGTTTTTGGACTAAACAGGAAATTTCTCATTGTTCTTAATCACTGCACCCGGGGCTATTCCCAGGATTACCGAATGACCCTCAAGATGACGCGCCATAGTAAAACCCGGAAAATGAAGAAAAGATGAAGGAAATAAAAGTAATGGTAAGAAAAGAAAGAACCAGCTAGCGCTAGAAAACTGAAAAGGAAAACGAGTGAAAAGAATTTATACTAAGAATTGAATGGAAGCACAAAGTGACAAAAGGCGGTCCAATTAGTGATGAAATCCATATACGTGTCATTAACTACTATCAGACCCTGACATGAGCATGTCTAAGTACATCGAGTATCGTGCCACAAAATCGGGTATATCAACGGGCGAAGCAGAGACAAGGAGTAAGAATAAGAAGGTAAATCGACAAGAAGGGGCTCCGAGAAAGCTAAACTCAAAAGGGTGAATAGGACGGAGAGGACAAAACCAAAGTGCATACTGACTGTTGCCATAATTACGAATTTGGCAAACAGTCAAGGGGCTAATGTAAGCACCGGATTTGGCATAGCCGAAGGCGTAAGAATGGGGTCTTTGGATGGGACAAAACCGAAGCCACCACCAAAGATGACATGGAAACCATGGGTTGCCCTGTAAGAATAATTAGTGGTTGTCTAAATAAATCTCATTATAAAAGTACATGTGTACGGCTTATGCTGAGAGTCAATCCTGACGTTAGGCTTTGCCTATAAAAGGAGGCCAATCCTCTAGAAAGAGAATGGCTTTTCAGAGAATTGTACTTGTTTGTACCCCTAATATTCTACACAAATAAATGGGCTAACCTAGGCCTACAAATCTCCTGCTACTAGCAAAGGAGGGTTCATTGGGCCTAAGGTGCTTCCCTTGTTTACCCAAGTATGGCTAACTAGGCCTAAGCAAACACCCCATGTACAAGCCCATGTAAAACAAACTAAGCTAGGCCTCACTAACAAACACCCCATGTACAAGCCCATGGGCTAAAAAGTTTCACAACACAAGCGCTCCACGACACCATTGCCACGTCATCAGTGCGACACGTCAGCAAAACAAGTGCCACGTCAGCACATGTAATGATGTGACAGGTGCCACGTTAACGCAGAACAATTTCTTATCCGCCACGTCGGTAGACGGAAGTGCCACGTCAGCAGGCGAGATGATTCGTCGGGTGCACGTCAGCAATGTGTGTGCCACGTCAACAGGAAAGATGACGTGGCAGGTGCCATGTCAGCGAATCGAATGCCCAGCCGGCGGCCCAAGCGAGCGGCAATCGGCAATTAATCGGTGATTAGTTGGAGATTAATCTGTAGTTGGTGATCAATCGGCAATTAATCGGCAGTAGGAGAAGTTTCGGTGTACGTCGATGCAACTTAAATATGTAGTCCTGATTCGGTGCGGCACGACGCAGCTTAATTCCGCGGCCCTTGGACGATTACACCCACTTCTCTTACACCTTTGGTTATTCACACCCCATTGTAATTCCTTAACCATAATGGAAGTTTTTGTTGAATATTCTAGGAGCCATGCAGGGGATCAATGTCAGAGTCATGCAACCATGCATTCATGCAGGAGAATAATGGCAGGGAGGCATGAAGGGCCAGTTACGACAAGAGGCATGCAAGGTCCAGTTATAACAGCTGGCATGCAGGACCATTTACTGCAATTCATGCCTGCATCTAGAACGGAAATTGATAACCTATAAATGGATGGTTTGACAACCAAAAAGGTAAGCAATCTTCCATACCAAAAACTCCTGTGAAAAAACCAATACTGACTTTAGCATCGGAGGGTTTTTTGCAGGTACCCCCCCCCCCCCCTCCCCCCTCTCCATAATTCAATTGAAGATCAAGGCCACTGATCGATTATCAGCAAAATCATCATATAAATTTCTGTGTTTGGGTTAGAAGTAATTTTACCTTACGAAAAGTGGACCCGACCAAGGGGTTTCAAGAAAAGATAATCGCGTTTTACCAAATCGAGTTATGGCAATAGTTAGACGAGCGCACGAAGGTGCGATTCTACCGGCAATTCCCAACCGCGCGGGAGACGCGAAATGTGAGAGGAACGAAAGTGAGGTTCAATCGCACTGCTATACCCACCGGGAAACAGGACGGGGTCAAGATCATACTCATAACGAGATCTTTGGATCGTGGGACGCGATCGAGATCGTTTCGTGTGTGAGCTCGATCTGAATCGGAAAAAGGAAAAACAACGGGTGATCGATAACAAAGTTATTGACGTTGATGGGGAAAACCCAGATGTTCATGGAAACAAAGGGTATGCATTCGGCAGCCCATCTAGGAGGAATCGCAATCGACGGGATCTGCGTGATGGCCACACCGCGACTCCCAGTACAGAGGAAGAACAACTACTGAATCGACTAGACGATATGGAGAAGGAGAATGCTCTCCTGAGATTAGAACGTGAAAACAAACCTCGACCGAGGTCTGGTGTTTTGAATAATCAGAGGGTCCGATCTGTATGGCAACGCCTTGGAGGTCGAATTGAACCACAAGTTGCAGATTCTAACAGAGAAGTGATCAATCTTGATCGACCGGACATGAATCTATTGGTCACTGGAGATTTACCGAAATGACCCAGACTATCAAGGGACGGACAGCTGCAACTCAACAGAGCGCAGCCAGAACTACGTCTCATTCAAAACGGCTCAGGAATGACGAGGATGAAGCTCGAGACCAACACGACGAGAGTGAATTTTCGCATGTTTACTATGCTCGTTCGGAGCAAGGCAGGGATGGTAGAGAGACTACTGTGCACCGAAGGAAAAAAATGGGATCGGATAATCATATTCCAGAGGACCGGGATTATGAGCAGGAAGGCAGTTCCTCAGATGGCGACCTAAACGTGATAACAGAAGCTCGTCTTGCCAATATGATCGAAAGTGATGATGAAAAAACAATCCAGAAAGAAGATGGAAAGGCTACATCGAGCGGCGGGAGCTCCTTTCAAGCGGGAATATCGGAGAATTCAGGCCGCCAATGAATTTTTAGTTCCAAAATTACCGAATTCGTTGAGAAAACTGATGATCCAGACCAACACGTTTTACACTATGAGACCGCCATGTCCTTGTGGCAGTACATCGACGAGTTGATGTGTAAAATGTTTTCGCAATCCCTGACGGGAGGAGTTATAACGTGGTTCAATCAGCTTCCAGCACAGTCGATCGGGACTTACCATAAGCTGATCAATGATTTTTTCTCTAACTATAAGTATAAAAAACGTGACCGAAAAGGATGCCATTCACTGTTCCTTCTAGGAATTCGGAAGGAGGAAAGCATCAGACAATTCACTAAGCAAGAGTTAGCGGACGTAGATGGAGCCAACGACCAAGTTGTCATTGCGGCATACAAATAGGCTTACCAGCATGATCAAAGAGGTATGTACGGTTCTTTGGTCAAGAGATCACCAAAAACCTTGGAAGAACTATATGATCGAGTAGAAGAGAACGCCCGAGTGGAGGACGATTCTAAATCTCGAGAAGAAGTTCACAAATCATCCAATCATCCAAAAGATGGGAAGAAAGAAAAATCCAAGAACCGTTCGAGCAGACATCATAATGATCGCGGGGATGTTCGAGAGAAAAATCAAGGTGAAGGCATGGAAACGGGTATCGAAATTTCACGATATGAAGGCGACCCATTTGAACATAAGTCTTACAGAGTTGTATGAAAAAATACACAAGGATTTGAGCCACCCACGTCCTTTGGCAGCGAAACACGAGATAAACGTGATAGGAGCAAATCTTGCAAGTTCCATAAAGACCATGGTCACAAAGCCGAGAAGCTGCCGCTTTTTACAAATCGAGATTCGGCGAATGATCGGCTTATTTGGGAAGGCTGCAACGATACGTGAAAAAGGACTTTGAAAAAGGTCCCGGACATTTTGGCACGACCAACGTGGTTAACGCACGTGTGATTAACGTCAGCCACGCCAGGATCCATTCAATGACCAGGCGGGCATCAGAAGACGAAACCGGGAGGAAGTTGGGCGAGTTGAGAGAATGGTATTTGACAAATTACATCGATTTTGTCAGTGGTAATGGAGTAGAAACTCGGGAGCTTGGGTGCACAAAGATCGAGTTCTCTAATGCAGACATGATAGGTATATATGCTCCCCACAATGATGTTATCGTTATAACTGCTTGGATTGGCATGTTTCGTGTACACCAGATTCCAGTTGATACAGGAAGCTCAGTGAGCGTGCTGTTTTCAGGAGCTTACTCCTCTATGAATCTCCCACGACTTGATCGAGGAAGATGAAAGTCCAATTATCAGTTTCAGCGGCGAAGTAACAAAGGCGATTGGAAAGGTGAAGATACCTATAACAGTGGCTGACAAGTCCGTCTTGGGAACTTTATTGTTGTTGGATTGCCGAGCACCCTACAATGCGATTGTAGGACGAGACTAGCTGCATGAGATCGATGCAGTCACATCATCTAATCATCAATGCCTGAAGTTTATTACACCAGAAGGAGTTGTGAAAGTTAGAGGCGACCAGATAGCCGCCCATAAGTGTCATGAGAGTGCAATGGATGACTACAAGAAGTCAGAAGTCAGCGGGAACCAGATCATGCGAGTCGAGCATAAATAGCATTACAGAATCCTCTACCTCCATAATCATTTAGGGGAGAGGACGCAGCTGAACCCCCAACAGTCGAGAAATTGATCGAGGTCCAGATTGGAGATAAGGAGCACAAAAAAACGTTCGTATTGGCAGACCTGCCTGCACATGAACGTGATGGTTTGATTACATTGCTAAGGGCAAACGCCGACGTTTTCACATGGAGTTTTGCTGAGATGCCTAGGATAGATCCGAATGTAGCCTGCCACAGGCTAAATATCGATGAGAAGTTTCATCCTGTTCGATAGAAAATCAGGAATATGACGCAAAGAAAAAAGGATGGAGTTACTGCAGAAGTTGAAAAGCTTGTTGGAAGCATGCTTTATTCGACCAGTGCAATATCCACATTGTTTGTCAAATGTCGTACTCGTTAGAAGAAGAATGGTAAAATTCGTGTATGTATCGATTTCTTGCGATTTGAATAAAGCATGTACGAGTGATGTACCCGCCGCCACGGATAAGAGATTTGGTGGATGCAACGGGAGGATATGGGAGACTGTCATTCATGGATGGTTTTTTAGGTATAACCAAATACCTTTGTTCGAGGACGATCAAAAGCATCTTTGCGTTCGTGGTGATGAGATGAGTCTCTTCTTTATCTTGTAATGTCGTTCGGTCTAAAAAACGCAGGGGCAACCTACCAGAACTTGGTAGACCATATTTTTAAGGATCTAATTGGGAAGTCGGTGGAAGTATATATCGATGATATGATAGTGAAATCTGAGCAAAAGGAATCGCATTTTCTTGATCTGCAGAAGACGTTCGATATCTTAAGGAAATATCGTATGAAGCTCAATCCAGCCAAAATGTTCATTAGAAGTTTGTCATCGGAAAGTTCCTTGGATACTTGATGACGCACATAGGAATTGAGGAGAATCCAGAGCCATCAGAGAAATGCCATCCCCAAGAACGAAGAAGGAGGTCCAGAAGCTAGCGGGGCGATTAGCAGCTTTAAACCGTTTCATTTCACGATCTTAGGATCAATTCAAGCCATTTTTTGATGTTTTGAAGAAAGCAGTGAATTTTGGTTGGACGGATGAGTGCGAAAAGGATTTTGATGAGATCAAGCAGTATTTGTCAACTCCCCCAGTTTTGGTGAGTCCAAAAACTGGACAACCTGTCGGAGTTATCTGGATGCAACGGAGAACGCTGTGAGTGCAGTGTTGTTTGTTACGGACCCATATGAAAAACCTGTTTAATTCGTCAGTAAATCCTTGACGGGGGCGGAAACACGGTATAAGAAAATTTAAAAGATAACGCTTGCACTTTTTCACGCATCTCGTCGCCTCAAGCCTTATTTCCAAGGGAGGCAGATCGTAGTCTACTCAGAATACCCACTAAAGAGAATCCTGGAACGTGCTGATGATTCCAGACGTCTAGCCATATGGTCAAATTTTCTGGGGGCATACGAGATCAAGTACGAAACCAGAACTGCAGAAAAAGGACACGCCTTGGCTGCGCTGCTAGCATATTTTCCTGTGGAAGATATAGAAATGGTTGTTGGAGAAGAAGAGGAGTTGTTCAAACCCCTTTGAGCCGATCCATTTTGATCATGCGGGGAAAGTACGCAATGGAGATCGATACACTAGAACCATTATGGAATAGTATTTATTGATGGGTCATCAAACGTTGGTGGTGCTGGAGTTGGATGCGTCATCCTTACTCCCGATCGAGGATCGAAAAAGCGACAAGGTTGGGTTTCCAAGCATCGAACAATGAAGCTGCAATTATCGGTTTAAAAGCTGCCAAGCAGTTAGATGCGAAGAACGTGCAGCTAGTGACTGATTCCATGCTAGTAGTTAACCAATTTCTGGGGACCTACAGAGCAAAAGAAGAGAGAACGGCCCTGTATTTGGATCATATAAGAGAGCTAGCAAATGAGTTCGACCGATTCTCTATTGGGCAGCGACCACGATAGGAGAACAGGCACGCAGATGCTTTAGCATATCTTTATTCCGCAGTCGAAACTAATACCGCCCGTTTCGTTGTAGTATATTTCCGAGAGTTACCTAGCATCTCCGACAGCCACTTCGTTCTGGCTCTCGCACACGCTAGTTAGGGCGAGAGGGCAGCTACATCAGCACAGGGGGATACTTAGAACATCGACAGCAATATGGATGTTGACAGTCCAGTGAAAGATAATTCAGGCAGTCATGTTGAAAACATTACAGTCTTGCGTCAACCATACATCCGAGTGCGACAACCGCGAACTCCACGAAGATGAGCAATTTGCCAAAGGTGAAAAAGAATTCATGGAGATACTCAATGATCGAAGGGCTGTTATACCGCAAACCTGTAGTTTTGGAGCCATTTTTGCGATGCGTATTAGCCGAGGAAGGACAAATAATACTGACAGGGGCTTATGAGGGAATTTGTGTCAGCCATTACGGAGGCGCGAGTCTCGCGCACATGATACTTACCCGGGGTATTTCTGGCCGTACATGCGAGAAAGATGCTAAAGAATATGCGCGAGAAATGTGTGTCATGCCAAGAACACGCTCCAATTCCGAAAAGGCCCGCATGACGAATTACATCCAGTTTTAGTCCCTGGTTGTTCTCTATGTGGGGATTGGACATCGTCGGGCCGCTCCCCAAAGCTCCGGAAGCGTCAGATTCGTACTAGCCGCTCTTGATTATTTCACCAAGTGGGTCGAAGAAGTGGCACTTTGGTACACGTCACGGACATGATGTAAAAAGGTTCATATAGGAGAATATAAATGCAGGGTTCGGTATCCCAGACGCGATAATATCGAGACAATAGGAAGCGGTTCTATTCGGGAGTAATCAAAGACTTTTGCAAGGGCCTGAATATTCGCAACAATTTCTCGTCTCCTTACTATGCTCAGAGCAATGGGCAGGCAGAAGCAACCAACCGTATTATTATGGATAACCTTAAGAAACGGCTGGAAAAGGCGAAGGGAAAATGGACTGAAGAATTTTCTGGAGTCTTATGGTCCTATCGAACAACTCCAAAAAGATCCACTGGATTTTCTCCATTTACATTGGCATATAGAACAGAGGCAGTCATACCCACCGAGGTACAACTCAAGACTACCAAAACTCGTGCCGTCAAGTCTGGCAAAAACGACAGCATACTGGCTTTGGATAAAGAGTTGATGGAGGAACAAAGAGAAACAACCTTGCAGCAGTTGGTCCGATACCAGCAGGCAATCAAGCTGAGATATGATCGTAAAGTCAGAGAACGGTCATTCAAGCCAGGGGAATATTCTTGAAGAAAACCCGAGCAGCCACAATGGAACCAAAGCGTGGGAAGCTCGGAGCAAGCTGGGAAGGTCCATACATAGTCGATAGGCCAAAGCATCTCGTGGATCCTACTACTTAAGGAACCTCTATGGAACCGAGGATTCAAAGCCATGGAAACCGTGGAATTCGTTCCACTTTAAGAAGTTCTATCATTAGAAGTAGTTTCAAATCTGTTGTCTTGCACTCTTTTCCTTTATGATGGTTTTATCCCATTGGGTTTTCCACGTAAAGGTTTTAATGAGGCAGCTGTTGTCGGAGCAGTAGGTATTTATCTTGTTATTTCTATTCAGAAATTTAATTCATCATTATTTTGGTATTCCATACTTTATCAAAATTGTTCGTGTCAATTATATGCTGCTGCGGATGATCAAATTTGCAGTCAGTATGGCAAAACAGTATAGCTTGAGTCTACTGTCAGCAACGTCTCTGACACTTCGCAAATAGGGTGAGTGCACAGTTCGAGCATTTTTACCCTATCTCAATTTTATCCCCAACGTATGGGCAACGACAAATGTGGCGAACATTTTTCATTTGTCCAGGCACATGAAAATGTACACATCACAAACTCTGCGCGCATCTTGAATAGCAGGATTGGCCCCCTGCGCGAATTCAAGATAGCAGAAAAACTAAACTTTTCATTCCATGCACGAGCAAAGTGCAGCAGGGAGGTGCACCCCTGCGCGAGCATTGAGCAGCATGACACAAAACATACTGGGGGCGAGTTATATGTTACCCAAACCATTTGGGGGCGGGATATATAACACTCCCGCGCAATCAACACATCCCTAGGGGCGAGTTGCATAACACTCCGAACAACATGTTCGGGGGCGGGTTATGTAACACTCCATAAAAATGCAAATTCAGAGGGAAACCCGAACTTCTTAACCCATAACAGGTTATGGGTTAAGAGGGGGCGATGTTTGTACCCCTAATATTCTACATAAATAAATGGGCTAACCTAGGCCTACAAAGCTCCTACTACGAGCAAAGGATGGTTCATTGGGCCTAAGGTGCTTCCCTTGTTTACCCAAGTATGGCTAACTAGGCCTAAACAAACACCCCATGTATAAGCCCATGTACAACAAACTAAGCTAGGCCTCACTAACAAACACCCCATGTACAAGCCCATGGGCTAAAAAGTTTCACAACACAAGCGCTCCACGTCACCATTGCCATGTCATCAGAAGCGCCACGTCAGCACGTGTAATGATGTGGCAGGTGTCACGTCAGTGCAGTACAGTTTTTATAGCGCCACGTCGGCGGACGAAGTGACACGTCGGCAGAGCGAGATGACGTGACATGTTCCACGTCGGCCCAATGTGGGTGCCACGTCAGCTAGGAAAGATGACGTGACAGGTGCCATGTCAGCGAATCGAATGCCACGTCAGTACCAGCAGGCGGCCCAAGCGAGCGGCAATCGGCAATTAATCGGCGATTAGTTGGAGATTAATTGGTAGTCGGCGATTAATCGGCAATTAATCGGCAGTAGGAGAAGTTTCGGTGTACGTCGACGCAACTTAAATATGTAGTCCCGATTCGGTGTGGCACGACGCAACTTAATTCCGCGGCCCTTGGATGATTACACCCACTTCTCTTACACCTTTAGTTATTCACACCCCATTGTAATTCCTTAACCATAATGGAAGTTTTTCTGGAATATTCTGGGAGCCATGCAGGGGATCAATGCCAGAGCCATGCAACCATGTATTCATGCAGGAAAATAATGGTAGGGAGGCATGCAGGGCCAGTTACTACAAGAGGCATGCAAGGGCTAGTTATAACAGCTGGCATGCAGGACCATTTACTGCAATTCATGCCTGCATCTAGAACAGAAATTGATAACCTATAAATGGATGGTTTGACAACCAAAAAGGTAAGCAATCTTCCATACCAAAAACTCCTGTGAAAAATCCAATACTGACTTTAGCATCGGAGGGTTTTTTGCAGGTACCCCCTTCTCCATAATTCAATTGAAAATCGAGGCCACGGATAGATTATCGGCAACATCATCATACAAATTTTTGTGTTTGTGGTAGAAGTAGTTTTACCTTACAAACAGTACTGTGTATTGGAATTAGTCTTCTTGTAACCCTTGGTAAATTTTGGGTGTTTACAAAACCCATGAAGTTGACCTCTTTTGCGGGTAACAATAGTAAAATGTTGCGAGCCCTTTTTTATGCACACCTTGTATAGAGATACTCAAATCATCTTTGAACCAGAATTTGTCATGCTGAATGTGAGTTGGAATGGACAATTGAGAAAGTATAATATCGCCACCCACGATCAAACGGTAACATTTTCGTAGTCAATAATGGTAACCGGTTAACTTACCCAAACCAGCAGGACCCCAGTCTGTGGGCTTTAAACTAAAACCACCTGCTTCATAAAACATTAAAACTTTGAATTTACCGGAATATCCCTTTCAGCTCCTCCTCCAAACAAAAGAGCAGCCAATTCTGAGATCCCCGCAGAAAAAAACCCTCGCGTTCTACAATGGCTTCTTCGTCTTCTTCTGCATCTGATTCCTTCACCGAGTAAGCTACTAAATCTTTTTTTAGTATCCTTAATCATATCTGTGTTAAATTTGGTAAACAAGTTTAATTGTCCTTGATAATATATCTTAATAGATTATTTTGTGAATTTGCAGAGAGATTTTGGTGAGGAAACAGCAGAAAAAAGGATCCCCTGTGAAGTTCTTGATACCTCTTATCTACGCCCCTGTTCTTCCTCTTAGTAATAACCCGTTCTTTCTTTTTTCACTTTTTTTTCTTCCTTAATTGTTTTTGTTTACTATTCATTAAACTTTTGTTGGTTTGTTTGTTTGATTATCAGTCCGAATCGTGTTTCGAAGAAATCCAGTTTTAAGAGATCGATTGTTCACAGGAGTATTAGCAGGAGCTTTCGCCCATGGAGCTTACTTGGTGTATCCTTTTATCTTCACTTGTACTGTATTACATTTTTATTTTTTGTTCGTTGGAAAACTAAATTTTCATGTCCTGTATAGTAGAGAAACACCAAATAAATGGGTTAAATGTGTGATCTGATAATTTAGATTTGCAGTCTAGGAGATTGTTTTTTGAATTGTACAACTTTGGACTTAGCTTTTTGACGAGCACTAATTGAACACGAGTTATCTTACTACCTTGAGTGTTATAAATATAATGTCATGCTCCTACTTCATATACGAGTAGCACTAGTGGAGCTAGTCCTAAATGGAGAGAGGCTTTCAATGGAAATGTTTGTCACAATTCAGATTACTTGTGTTTCAGCTAAAGAGGGTTGAATTTATACTTCTAATAGGATGAATTTGGCAGGAGCTTATGCGTTCTTTTTGAATGACTTGCTTTCATCACCTTGGTTTTGCCCTATTGGGGGTTTAAGGGTTAGTTTACACATTTTTTTGAATGAATTGCTTTGATAACCTTGTTTTGCCCTACTGGGGTTTATGTGTTAGTTAATGTGGAAATGGCTAAGAGTAATGCGGATTACGGAGTCAAGTTTTGGATGTGCTAGACGCTCAGGCATCAAAATACTGACTGATGATTGTATGTCTGTTATGACATAACAAGAAAGCATTTGTTTGTCAGCATAATGAGAATTTATTTTTTATCCTCTACACAAACATTGACTTTTTCTGTGAATGCTCCACTATTACATGTCTGTAAGTTGAACTCAAACACTACAAGGTTCCCTTCTCCCTCATGGATGATTCACTGGATTTTTTAAATCAACTAGATGAATTTGGATGAACTCTTTGACTATGGCACTTGACATGCTGATAACTTTATTTCTTTAGTCATTTTTTTCTACCCTTGAAAATCCCAACTGGATTGTATATGCATTTGATATGTATCATAAACTAAAATATTTTAATCTTTTAAGATAGGGAGAAATGCTAAAATACCCTTTTTAATGTGAGCCAGAGTGTCGAGTTGATCAATGAACTGAGATTGAAACATTAAGTTCTTATCTCTTCTTTGTATTGGCATGTTAAGTTGGAAACTGAAGTTTTGTGACACCACCGAAAGATCTGAACTTATGTTAATGTGGATACATCAAAAACACTAACCGTTCTCGTGTGAATTTTCACTCAAACTTCATGCAATTGTTATTTTCATTTTATGTCTTTCATTTCGTTATGTTTTTCCTTGATCGATTCGATAAAGATCTGACCTGTATGATTCGGAGAGCAAGTCGTAATCCAAGAGCTGTCTGAAGAACCAACTTTTACACAACATTTTTCAGTTTGCCATTGCTATTCAACTTTGACTAACTAATGGTTCTATAGAACGAGCTAAGATATTCTGGCTGCGGCTTGGGTTAGTTCCTTTTTTTCTTTCTTGGTTTCCTCTTTTGTGTTTCTTGTAGAAAATACAGGTTATTGCTGAAATAAAAAATATCACACAAACATTTATAATGTCATAAATGCTTACTGTTAACATTTTTGATAGTATGGTGAAGTATAAAACTAAAAATAGTTTTCATTGTTAATTTTATAACTCTTTAACCAGCAGAATTCTGATTTACCTTTTAAAGAAAAAAATCTAGCTACTTGTGATGTTAGTGCTTTCTGCAGCATGGCAATCTGGTCTTTATGCCAATGTGGGTACTGGTTATACATACTTAGCAGTAAAACATCTTCCTAATGTGGTTATGCTCAAAACACCTTCTGTATGCAAATTGCTTTACTCAGCAAACAGAACTAAACTGATGCACGAGCACATTATGCTACAATAGTACAATTCCGTTTAGGATTATCTCCTAGTTTCCATCATTTAGAAGGGCGTTGCAGTCCTATTAGTATTATTATTACTTCGTTACTGTTAACCTTTTAGATACCTTGGTGAAGTATAAAACTTTAAAATTGTATAGCTCCTTTAACCGGTTAGTTGTCTGAAGTCTCTGACTCTGGTACTCAGTCCTCTCGTATATGTTGTCCCTAGAAGTGTAGCTAGAGAAGTGGTTGTAGGCTGATGGGTTGACCTGGGATAGAAGCTTGCTTTGTGCAGCTTTATGAAAAACACTTTACTTGGATACCAGATTAAGAATTTGGTAACTCTGACCAATTTTCTTCTGATTTTGCTCCATAGAAATCAAAAGTGTTGGTTGTTTCTGGTACCTATTTGTGAAGGCTTATGTTGGCCAAATCTCCATCATTGTGCATAGGTAGATTACTACATGCAAATGGCTTAGTGAGCCAACGTAAGCTGTATCCGTAAAAGACGCCAGTTTGGCTAGGAGATCCACAAACAGCGTTCACTTCCTATATTGGCACCCAAAAGAACTGTGTCTTTTATTAATGTTAGCTTACAAATACTATGCACTAAGTAGTTCAAGGCCAAAGATGGTTTCATCGGCCTTGCAGGTGATGTGCACCTGAGAGAATGATGAGAAGCGGAAGCTTACAATGAAAATAAATTGAAATTGATAAATTCAAAAGGATATATAATCAACCAACTTAGTTTCTTCTACCCTTTGAATAAAGGAAGAACCTAATAATGGAGATTCTTCTCAAATAACTTACAATTTCTACCCAATTAAATTGGAAACTATAAGATTATGAGAGGCATCTAGTTGATACTCTAGAATTAGATAATCTAATCCCCCTAGAGTTAACAATTAGGTTTGAAAGAAGAGAACCTCTCATTCTTACACAATATTCTAAAACCAAAAACCCCCTACTCTTACCTTATCTCTTCTAATTTATACTAGCACCAAGGGCATATTCGGAATATTCAAAGTATTTCAAAGATAGAAGATAAGTGGTGCTCCAATATTGATACGGGACATCCACAATACATCATCCTCCCCTTCTTTGAACAAATTCGTCCTCGAATTCTTCAAAGCATATTCTCCATTAGTGCTTGAACTTCTTCCTTGTTTGAAGACAATTCTACCTCGACACCTTCCATTATAATTACTCACCAAATGTAGCACTTTGTTGAGAGCATCTCCAAGTAGTAATGACACACCAAGTATTTGTTTGTTTGTAAATACATCATCCTCCCCTTGTTTCAACAAATTCGTCCACGAATTCTCCAAAGCATATTCTCCATTAGTGCTTGAACTTCTTCCTTGTTTGAAGACAATTCTACCTCTACACCTTCCATTGTAGTGACTCACCAAATGTAGCATCTTGTGGTCATAGTTAAGAGCATCTCCAAGTAGTAAAGAAATACCAAGCATCTTTCTCAACCTTGCACGAAGACTACAACCATGAAACTTATCTTCAATGAAAGCCCAAATTGGATTCATATATATTGCCTCCCCATTTTGTTGTAGCTTGAGTGAAGGCTTGTTTCCGGTAGTCGGTTCACATACTTGAAATTGTTCTTGAGGTCCCCTTGATATAATATCTTCTACTTCTATGTCGTACAATGGCTCACCAAAATCTTCTATTTCACTATCATCAAGTACCTTAATAATTGTTTGAGACAATTGCGTGTGCTCTTTTACCTCTTGAATGTTAGATGATAGTACTTGCTCCAATATAGTGAAATAATGAAGAATTTGATCAACATTCATGCCCTCTTGATATATTGGAAGTTCACCTTCTATTCCATTTTCCTCATAACTCAAATAACTATCATATTTTGGTGGAGACATTTCATCAAACACCTTGTGTGCAATTTCACCCTCTTCATAGTTTAAAGAGAAATCAAATCTTGGTGGAGGTATTTCATCAAACACCTTATGGGCAATTTCTTGATTCTCATACCCATAGATGGAAATTGAATTCTCTAACTCCATTTCATCTTCATAATCATTAGAGAGTTCAAATGAGTCCATATAAAGACTTTCCAACTTCTTAATTTTCTCTTCTACTAGTTCACATTTCATCAAACATCTTGTGTCTTATTCTATCCAACAATTCTTTTACTTGAACTTTACTTAGTATTACTTCCCCATCCATTTTCATTCTTCTTGTTGATACTATAATGAAATCACCATATAATTGAAATATCCAATTTGAACAAATTATCAAGCAAATTAAACACAACCCAATGTAATTGATTATGAAATAAGTAGTCTCTACTAACAATTAATATCTTCACCAAATCTTCCCCAAAAAATCAAACCAAAGCTCTGATACCAAATGATGAGAAGTGGAAGCTTACAATGAAAATAAATTGAAATTGATAAATTCAAAAGGATATATAATCAACCAACTTAGTTTCTTCTACCCTTTGAATAAAGGAAGAACCTAATAATGGAGATTCTTCTCAAATAACTTACAATTTCTACCCAATTAAATTGGAAACTATAAGATTATGAGAGGCATCTAGTTGATACTCTAGAATTAGATAATCTAATTCCCCCTAGAGATAACAATTAGGTTTGAAAGAAGAGAACCTCTCATTCTTACACAATATTCTAAAACCAAAAACCCCCTACTCTTACCTTATCTCTTCTAATTTATACTAGCACCAAGGGCATATTCGGAATATTCAAAGTATTTCAAAGATAGAAGATAAGTGGTGCTCCAATATTGATACGGGACATCCACAATACATCAGAGAACACCCTGTAGAACTGCCGTACCCTGTATAGTTGTTTGGAAAAAATGGATTCACATCACAAACAATCTCGATGATAATAGTGTGGGGGTACCTGCAAAAAAAAAAACCTTAGGCGCTCAAGTTAGCACGAGTTGTTCACGGGGATTTTTTAGGGTTTTCACTAGAGGCGTCTCTTAATTGATCTCTCTGAATTCGGCCGATCGCTCGCTATTGAAGATCTTTTGACCTCCACATTTTTGTCATTCATCAGTAGTTTTAACTCTCTTCTCCATCAGTAATACATTTCCTCTTTACTTTCACCATTATAAGATGGTCATCCACCCCTTACACCATGTTGTGTATCTGGCTATTTTTGAGAGGAGATATTATGATGCTATTAAGGATCACTGAGTTTCCCTCCAGGGTATATGGAAAGGTTCCTACACAAAATCAAACTTCACTTCTAAAGTTGAATGAAAGCCCATATTTTTGGACGATTATTTATGAAGAATGAAAGGTCGGATGAGAGAGTTGGATTCGAGACGGCCTTCCAATCTTCAGAAGTAATCATTCAAAAAGATGAGTTTTGATTCAACTTTTAGATAGAACTTTGCTTTTGTGTGGGAACCTTTGCATAAATTCTGGAGGGAGACTCAGTGATCATAAATAGGCATTATGATATCTCTTTTTTTTAAAAAAATCAGATGCACAACATGGTATAAGGAAGGGGTGGCTGGTTTTGCAAGACCATCTATTATTGTAAAGTAAAGAGGAAATGTGTTACTGTTGAAAAAGTTAAAATTATTGATGAATGATATAAAAGTGGGGGTCATAAGATCTTCAATAGGGAGTGATCGGCCGAATTTAGAGAGATCAATGAGGAGAGGGCCTTCAACGGAAATTGTTTGTAACAAACTAAGATTACGTCGTTTTCAGCAAAAAGATGTCTGGATTTATACTTTAATTAGGATGGCTGTATGAGGAGTTTACACATTCGTTTTGAATGGCTGGCTTTGATCACCTTGTTTTTGCCATATTGGGATTTAAGTGTTAGTTAACATGGAAATAGCTAGAATGGTGCGGGTTACAGAGCCAAGTTTCGGATGTGCTAGGCATCAAACTACTGACTGATAAGTATATATACCCGAAAGCATTCATTTATTCATCATAACGAGAGTATTTGTTTTATTGCCAAGAAAATCATTTCCTTTTTCTGGGTATGCTCCACTGTTACATAAACACCATAAGATCGATACTATCACTCACATGGAAGTTGTTGATTTCCTTGATTCCCTGAATTCTAGATGAAATAATCTAGCTGCTTTCTGCAGCATGGTAATCCGTTATTTATACCGATGAAACATACTTAGCAGTGTAAAACATCTTCCTAATGTAGTTATGTTTAAAACACCTTCTGTATGCAAATCGCTTTATTCAGCAAACAGAAATAAACTGATGGACGAGCACATGATGCTTCATTTCCGCTTAGGAATATCTCCTAGTGTCGATTCTTTAGAAGGGTGTTTCAGTTCTACCAATATCATTACTATTTCTTTTTTCAGTGTTCCTTTATAGTATAAATAGTCGTCAGCAGACCTTTAAGAAGGCAGACTATTATTGTCATCAGGACGATTATGGAAGAGTGCTTGGCTTTGCCTAGAACTCCGATTATCTTATGTTCTATTGTTCGACCATTGTGTTCTGCCCTTCAATTTCTTCTTTCATTAGTCACTTTATCATTTTTTAATCCTGAAACCGATTCATTGGCGCTAGAAGGAAGACATGATTCCTTAGAATTCATACCTAGGTTTGATACAATGGTTGGAGGTATAGGTCATGGACGCATGGTGGAGGTGATAAAGAATTAGCAGAGCTTGGACTCATGGTATAGAACAGGTCAGCCTATCTGCTAATGCAACTGTGATAGATGAGTCTAAGCTCTGCTATGTCCATTTGGCTACCTCGACCAACTATGGTATCAAACTAGGGTTTGGAATCATCTCCCTCCATCTAGCGCCAGTTGATGGGTTTCTCAAAGGAATCATCTCCCTCCATCTACCTCCCACTGCGGAGGTAGGAGTTCGAACCCTGTAATTGCTGAAATCCACTCCAATTTAAGGAGTTTGGATGTAGTCTAGGGACCACTAGTTTAGGGGATCAAAAAAAAAAATTATAAGTAGATCAAAAGATGGAACCATAGAACATAGGATAACTGAGTTCATTATGTTAACTTGGACGTACTATGGTTTGATAGAAAGAGCTAACGTGTGCTTGTTGCATCTTGGATTAATCAGTATTTGTCGGTCTCTTTCTTTTTGTTTTCCTCGTTTTAGTTTCTTGCGGAATATACAGGTCATTGTTTGTAATAAGAAAAAAATTTAAGATACCATGGTGATGTGTAAAACTGTAAAATAGGGTATCAATGCTCAATTGTTTATTGTTTAACCATCAGAATGCTGATTTACTTTCTGGAGAAATTTGTATAGCTCCTTTCTCCCGTTGAGTTTGTCTGAAGTCTCTGGTACTCCGTCCTTTTGTACCCGATAAATCATATGTTGTTACTAGAATTGTAGGTAGAGAAGTAGATATAGGCTGATGTTCAGGCCTGGGACAGAAGCTTGTCTTGTGCTGTTGTGCAGCTTCCTTATGAAAAACAATTTACTAGGATACCAGATTTAGAATTTGTGAAGGTTTTGCTTCATAGAAACCAAAGGTGTTGGTCCTTTCTGGTACCTATTTGTGAAGGTTTGTGTGGGCTAAATCTCCGTTTTTTTCTCTCTGAAAGGAAAGTTTATCACAGAGATCATCATGCAAAAGTTATAAATTACCGCATGCAAATGGCTTAGTAAGCCAACTTAAAAGCAGTTTGACCTGATGACCCTGTAGAGCTTCCCATACCACCCTGTACTCTGGTCATCAGCTCGCGTCAATATTTAGCTTCAACCAATGCAACCCAATGTTATCTACCGGAGATAAAAAAACGGTCAGTCAAAAAGCAGATATATCGGGGACCGGCAGATTTTTGTCGGTGATAAAAAAAATTTCCCAGTCAGCATCCAGTAACTAGGATCATGATTCCGGATGACCAATATCCAGTAACTAAGATCATGATCATGATAAATTTGAATTACACACCACCATCTATCGGATGGCGACGAATATCCGTATGGCATATTATGGACAACAGGGGACCATGCAGAAGATCTCTGGATCCCACCCCCATCCAACGGCTAAAAAATCAGATAAGACTTCATCTCCTTTTCTCAAAAAAGGGATAATATCTCGACAAAAAATATACGTTAATAATCCAAAACCGGTTCTTAAGATGACGATCAAGATTAGACCGATTAGTAACATGTCCTCATCAAAATTCCTGCAATACGTTAATAATCCAAAATCTACACTCTACAGTAATCGTTGGATCTAGCTAGGTAGATATTTTACAACTACAGGAACCGTTGATTTAGATATTTACAGCTAAAGAACAAATTCAGATCTATGATTGAATGATGAAATCATGAAAATAAGTAATACATACATCATCTAATGGTGAAAATGATTTAATATCAATGTTTTTTTATTTATGTACAACACATGATGATGTTGAAATCCAAATCGAAACAAACAAGAACATCAAATAGTGGTAAAGTCGACTGATTTTGATTGATTTGATTCATACATTAAAACAGAAAATAAAAACCTAAAAAAAAAAAGTAAAAAAACCCTAAAATTCGCCGTAAACTAAAACAAACCGGCGCCGGAATTATACCGGATGATTTGGAGAAGAACGTAAAGCTAGAGATCATTACGGATGGGAACATCAGAAGCAAGACGAGAAGCAATAGCAGAATGATACATAATATCATGAAAATTAGCAGATTCCATTGCTTTGATACGAAGTTGTTTAGCTTTTTCTTCAGTAAAACAACCTGGCATGAATTTATTAGCAGATCCAGAACCAGAAGGTTTTGATGATGAGGAATTCTCAATATAATCAGTTTCTTGTTTCCAACCGAAAATTGGTGTCCACCAATTAGCTGATGAAGGTGGAGAAGCTTGAGTCCTTTGTTTGCTTAAATCAGCTTTTCCATTGCCTGATGAAGAAGCTTTGATTATTGGACGGAATGAAATTGCAGAGGTCGCCATTAATATTGAGAAATGAGTTTTTGGATAATTTGCAGAGATTGAGATTTAGAATTTGGTAAAGATGAGTAAATGAGGAGGAGAATTTATGGGGACGAACAGAAGGTAAAAAAGGAAATGGGAAAAAGGATAAGATTGTACACGTGGATCTGCGTTCGTTTTTTTTTCGCTTTTACCGTCTATATCAGGTTGACCAAGAGGCTCTGTGTCTAGTGTGGGATGAGGAAGGGGAATAGGAAACCGGTGGGAGTTTGATTTTGTTGACGAGTATTTAACGTGTGTGAAAAATAACGAATCCGACTTTGTTGGATTTTTGTGACGGTGATGAGAGTGCTAAGGTGGGTTATACGATGATGAGCGTTAAGGTGGGTGAAGTGAAAGGTTTGTATTTCAATAGGAATCTGTGTAGGAGAAAGGAGAATTCGATGACCAAAATGTCCTTACTGGTTTTCTGCGAAAGTGCCTGCCAATATAATTTACTTTCTTATTGTATTCACGCCCGTAGAGGTAGAGGCGTAGAGCGTGGTTACAAAAGTGGCAATGGCTCTTCATTCGACAAATTTTAATGGCGTAGAGGTAGAGGCGTAGAGCGTGGTTACAAAAGTGGCAATGGCTCTTCATTCGACAAATTTTAATGGCTTGGCTATCTCCATTCTCCACAATGTAGCCAAACCCAACTACTGTAATTAAATTCGTGGAATAGAGGATTTTTTTTTTTTTTTTGAGAATAAATGAATTGCATTAAAGGAAAATCCAAAGGAAAGAAACAGATAGTTTAGAGTCAAGTTATCAGTGCAGGACATACCCTGTTTGGAGATTGAAACAACACTCTGATGGTTACTTAACTTATCTACATTGATAAAACTATTTATAAAAGCTGGTAAATCTTCTGTCCAATTATTGAAAATTGAAGATTTCCTCGCCTCCGATGCTAGCTTTATGCGCCACGAGTTGCACAGTGCGTGAACAAACTTGAATCCCAAATAGTTGTTGCATTCAGCTAGAATTTGCATTGCTTCCTTAACTATAATCTGGTTCCTCCAATCCATCATTGTTGCCTTGCCTTGGATAAAGCCCACAATTCTTTCACAGTCACCTTCCATCCAGAAGTGTTCCAAATCTGCATCTATGGCCCACTTAGCTCCCTGCAAAAGAGCTGCAGCTTCCGCTTTTTCTGCACTTGCAGCAAGGAATACTCCCGACTTAGCTGCTCTTCCATTACCTGCATCATCTCTCAAGATTAGACCAAAACCAGCAAAAGTTGTCTATGAAATCCATGAAGCATCATAATTCAACTTCAAGCATTGATATGCGGGGCATTTCAAGGAGTATTATGATGAGTTTTTGTTAATGTAGAACAAGCGGTAGCATTTGTCCGAATTCTTTGGTGCATCTCCGATAGTTTAGATGTCTTTGAATAATGATAGATGTTTGTAAAGAAGTAGCATTTTTGTCTTCAAAAACCCTATTACACCTTTCTTTCCATATAAACCAACATTTTGTAGCATTGGTTTCTATTACCTTATCTCCTTGAGATTGCCACCAATAGAAGTATTCAGTAAAAGAAATTTTCATAGAATTGGAATGGGTTTCACCAGCAAATGGTGGTTGCATCCAAACAGATTTAGCATACCAACATTCAAACAAAAGATGGAAGACAGATTCTATTTTGTCTCTACAGAAAATACATTTATTGTCTACATCATGCATATGTCTACTAAGAATTTGAGTCACTGGTAATGCATCATTCAAGCATTTCCATAAAAAAAAAGTTTGATTCTTTGTGGCAGTTGAGTTTTCCAGAATTTCTTCCAAAAAATCTCAGTGACTTGATTTCCTTCTTGTTTACCACATAACCTATCATATAAAGACTTTACTGTGAATATGCCATTCCTTGTGAGCTTCCATCTAGGTATATCATGTTCTAAGGTATCATGTACATTGATAAACAATTTAATATTCAGAATAGTTTGAGCAATAATATGAGGAAATGAAGCAATAATGATTTCATGGTTCCACTTATTTGTATCTGGATTAATCAGATCCGATACAAGTGTTAACTGTGTGTTCCTTTCGGAGCAGATTTGATCTAGAGTGATTCCTAGATCTGGTATCCATTGGTCGGTCAAATGTTAATAGAGCCCGACCATCACCCACCTCCCGGCAAGTATATTTGTGAATTAAGTTAGCACCTTGAACTATACGGTTCCACATCCAAGAAGATTTCACCACTTTTTTAAAGCTAAAAAAATATTTTTATTGAAATACTTTTTTTTGAACATCTTAACCCACCAAGAGTTTGGTTCGGAGATGATTCTCCAAGCAATCTTAGCTAACATTGCTCGGTTCATTTTTTCAGCATCTCTGAAACCCAAACCTCCCATAGATATTGGTCTGCACATGAATTTCCAAGATTTGATGTAATGCCCTTTAGCATTAGCATCCTTCCCCCACCAGAACGCAGTTTGGATAGAGTTAATTCTAGCCGTTATCTTTTTGGGTAGTTTAAAACACCCCATTTGGTAGATAGGCATACCAGAAAGAACTGATTTGTTAAGAATCAGTTTGCTTGGTCTGCTAAGTATCTTACTTTTCCAACCTTTAATTCTTTCTTCCATTCTGCTTACAATGACGTCAAAAGTTTTTAGTTTAGATTTATCAATAAACAGTGGAACTCCTAAATAAGAATCTTTGATATCTATTTTCTTAATTTTAAGCATTTTGGACATCATTTTTATAAGCTTATGATGTATTTTTTTACTAAAGAAAATCCCTGATTTTTCAAAGTTAACCATTTGACCTGAAACCATACTAAACTCATGAAGTGCATTTAAAAGATTTTTGCAGCTTTGCAGATTTTCCTTTGTGAAGATTAGGCAATCATCTGCGAAAAAAAGATGGGAAATTGGAGTGTTTTTCATGCTTATCCTTAAGCCTTGAATTTCCTTAGAGGTTTCTTTAGAAATTAGAAATCTAGAGAAAACCTCCATACAGATAAGAAACAAATAGGGGGATAAAGGATCCCCCTGCCTTAACCCTCTAGTAGGTTTAAAGAATTCACCAGCATTTCCATTTAAAAGAACTGCAATAGATGCAGTAGAGATACATTGAGTTATTAAAGTACACCAATCCTTGCAAAATCCATTTTCTCTATGGGAGTTGTTAAAAAAACCCAACCTACTCTGTCGAAAGCTTTCGACATGTCAATTTTTACTCCTAAACCTTTCTCTTTAGTTTTCCCATGATTCATAGCATAAATTAGCTCATGTGCAACTATGATGTTATCAGAAACTTGTCTATTATACAAGAAGGCCGATTGATAAGGAGAAATTAGTTTGTCTAGTAAACCTTTCATTCTATTTGCTAAAAGTTTGGAAATCACTTTGTAAGGAGTATTACAAATACCAATTGGTCTAAAATCAGAAGGTGTTTTTGGTTCTTTGGTTTTAGGAATTAAGAATAAAAAAGTTTTATTTAGTTCAGGGTTCAGCTTTTTTAAAAATCCAAAAATCTTTAACTAAACCCACCAACTGATCTCCAACCAAAGACCAGTTATGTTTAAAAAACGACACCGGGAAACCATCCGGTTGATAGGTGTAGAATACATCCTATTTATTATCTATTGTTTATGCTTTCTTTGTTATTTTTCTAGTAAATTATGTATTTTACGCGTGTTTTGAGTTTTATAGCTACTTTGGAGTCGCAAGGAAGAAAAGAAGAAGAAATCATTCATTTTGAGCCGAAAAATCAAAATAGTCGTTTCACAGGCGAACACTATTGGGAGCCGAGCAAAGGTTAAGAGGCAACTCCATTCGGAGGAGTATTAAACAAGACTGATCGAGGTTAAGGGGCTTCCAATTTGGTTAGCCCTTATGAGAAGCGACCGGCTTCCAATAACCGTCCCAACCTATAACCCTAGCATTCAGAGAAGGGTTTTTATATCGCTTCTCTATCATTACCATTCCCCTGAAATAAAGAGAGATACAGACAGAGAGAGGCGAAGCCATGAAGAAATCGGTGACTGTTTTGTGGATGTTAATGGTCGAAATTGCAGACACGGGGAATTAGGGTTTGATTCAAGATTGAATACGCGCGAGAGATGATGGCGTTGTAAATGGAATTGTTGGTCGCTGTAATTGATGAAACAAAGATGAGTTCGAGATTGGAAGAAATAGGTGAGTAATTTGAGAGAATTTGGGATCTCAGGAGCTAGGGTTTTGGTATAAATGTTGTTGCCATCGAATGGAGAAGAGAAACAACAGAGACCGAGAGAAGAAATGTTGGTATCTAGGTTAGGGTTCGATTCAACAGAGGAGAGAGGGATTAGAAGCTGTCGTTGCTGGTGGTAAGATATGTTGTTTCTGCTAAATCACGGATCTGAGATTCAGCCTGAGAAAAGCTGATGATTATTAGTGGAGTTTGAGTATTGTTGGTGTTATGAAGAAACTCAGGGAATAAGAAGAAATAATGGGGTTCTGGTGATGAATTCAAGATGGGTTTGTGATTGAATGGGTAAACTCAATTCGAGTTTGTATTGATTGGAGAGAATGGTTGTTGCTATTGGGGATCTGTTGCTGCCATTGATTATCGATAATGAGGTTTGGTGGAGCTGCTTTTGATGGCAGCGATGAAGAAGTGAAGAGCTTGGTGGCTGACTGGTGATCAATGAAAAGAGTTTGAAGAAGAACAAGAGGTGATATGGTGAGAGGTGGAGGCCCGAGGTGCAATGAAGGAAGATGCGAGAGAAGTGTTGGTGGTATGAGTTGAACTGCAGTCGGAGGAAGATATGTTGCTGCCAAGCTTAATGCTCGAAGGTGGAAGAATAAATATTTCGGTGACGTTGTGATACTCGGAGAATAATGAGGAGTTGCAGCTGGTAGGAACGGACAGAGTTTGGTGGAGAATGGAGTCGAGTAGGTTGCTGTCAAGCCCAGGGAATGGAAGAAGAATGGAGTTGGAGCTGTTACCAGTTTGCCATAGCTGTGGTTTGACGCAGTAGAGTTCGAGTTGATCACGAGAAGGGAAGAAGAGAATGTTGATGCCATTTGGTGCTGGAATGTATGGGAGCAGAGAGGGTGTTGTTGACGGAATGGGTTGCATTGAGAAACTCAGGGAGAATATTGCAGTCGACAATGTTGGCAGTGATATTATCGGTGATGGTTATTAATGCAATGGAGCTGTGATGACGTTGGTGGACAGAAGATGAGAGCTCCAGCCTGTGATAACACGAGATGAGTAATGACGAGAAGCAGTTGGTAAAGCTGGGGAGATGGAGTTACGGACTGGGAGAGAGTTAAGTCCGAGTAAAATAAGAACAATCAGGGAATGAAGAAGTTCACTGGATAAGTGAGGAGAGATTGTGTTGTCAGTTTTGGTAGACTGACAAGCCATTGACGGTTAATTAAGGAATGGGCTGAAATTGTTGCAGGCCCATTGGACTGTTTAGAGATTAATTATCACGAGCAGTATATGGCCGTGACTTTGGATTTTGGCGACTTTGGTAGCCACTTTGCACGGGGTGTGATGTACGGGACACAATCTTAAGGAGGTGCACTTTCCTATTTTTGCTAGGTTTTCTAGTTTCTTCAAGAAGAGGTTACAAAACTCTATATAGATCTCCATTAGGGAGGCTTCTACTTGTTTTCGAGGGTTTCACATGATAGATTCTTCTAAACTCTTTGTGATGATTTCCAAAAACCCAAGTAGTTGATTTATTTTTATTGGTTAAAGATGTAGTTGGATTTTGGAAACCAAGTTATGATTTTTATGAATTAGTTTTCTCTCAATATTATCGTTTGATTTCTACGGGTTATAATAATTGCATGATTGATGTATTGCAATATGATTGAATGTTTGTTTAGTTAAGTCTAGAATTGATTGAACTCACATCCATATCTATAGCTAATTTAGGGTTCATCATCGAGCGATAACCTTGAATACGAGTAGCATGATATGATTACGGCTTGTAGTGATACATCCTTGTAGTCATATGTAGAAATCGACCTTTGTTCGAATTATGTGCGCAATGTATTACAATTGCATTGATTAGCCTATTTACGAAACTTAATGCTCCTAGAATTGAACTTAATTAGCACAAGGCGTTAGGTTATTCTTTAGGTAGAATTCACATCGTGACTCTAATGTGTGTGTTGATGACTTAGGAAATTTACGGAGTATTCTTGCAATAAGATATTCTAGGGCTTTTGATGATAGCGAGATTAAATACGAATTCTAATCATACATTCAAAACTTGTTTACAATTGAAGATGAAACCTTTATCCAATATTTTCACATCCTTGATTTGCGTGTTTGCTTTTTATTGTTTTGCCTTAATTTTATTTTAGTTTATAAAAATCAGAAAACCCCCTTTGTTTATATAAGAAACGAAACATATTGACAACCCAAGACCTCTATGTGGGAACGATCCTTTCTTGCCCTTGCTTCATTATATATTTTGAGTAGTAAGAAAGTGTAATTTATTTTTGACGCCTACGACAGCGATCACCGGTCCCGGCGATTTGTTGGGTTTCATGTTTCTCACTACTTCCCAGATTTCTTCATTGGTAGGTAAAGCCATTAACTCCCTGTTATCATCATCGGTCACTCCTGCTGAGAGATAGGAGAAAATGTCATCATTTTCTAGAGTTGGCACTGCCTTGAAAAGATTTTCAAAGTAGTTCTTCAGCTCAAGAGCTATTTCCGACTTATCTTTTATTTCTTCAGAATTAGCATTCAAAAGGCAGTCTATTTTGTTTCGTTTCCTTCTTTTCATAGTTTTGAGATGGAAATATCTTGTGTTTCTTTCTCCTAGATTTACTATGTTATCTCTTGAAAGTTGTTTAGCTATATCCTCCTCCGTATCCTACAGTTTTTCTAGACTCAACATTTTAGAGCTAATCATCTTTTGAGAATTAGCAGAAAACTTTAACTTGTTCAAATGAGCTGATTTTACCACTTACCCGGATTGTCATTCTTGGCATTGAGACCGAGTCCTGGCATTTTCATGAATAAAATCAGCTACATTATTGGTATCTCTATGGGAGTAGATTTGGTATTTTTATGTGAGTAGACACATGATTAGAGTTCAAATAAAAAAATTAGAGCATCGCTAATCAGGTTTAAATTGGACCACTTCACATAAGAGGTTTTTCGGTTGACCACTTTTATCACATTCTAACATTCACCTTCAAATTCCATTATGGTAATCCCCTTTCTTCTAGCCCATTGTACAGTTTTTAGAAATACTTTCGCTTCGGCTTGTTTAGGATCTGTTGATGCTATCAGGTTTCCTCTTGTTCCAGTGCAGGTTGAGGTACCTACGAAATTCCTCGCAATTAGACCAATTCATGTAGCTGATGTAGCTTCAATGAAAGAGGCATCAAAGTTAATTTTCTCTATTCAAACTCTGGGAGGTTTATGAATATTGTTAAAAATTAATTGGATAGGAGAATTGTTTCGTGTATTAGTCCTTTGCATACTATTCCGCCAACCATTGATATGGCTAGTAGCTTTTCTTGTTAGGATAACATCAGCAACCTGCACATTCTCAAAAACATTTTTTCATATAAATTTCCAGAGATGCCAAGCAACAAAGCTAATGTTTTCAAGAAAGAAAAACCATGAATAACATTGTTTTTAATGAAATAGATAATTAGTCCATCATGAAAGTTAAAATTCCTATTTGATTGATAGGAAGGGAAAACAAACTGTCAAATCATGGATATCACTACACAATCAACCATAACATGTTGCATAGATTCAATACAAGTGCCACACAAAACACACAAGTTTTCCTTATATTTTAGACAACATAGAGATTTTTTCCATAGTATGAAGTCATCTGAATGCATTTCCATATAAAGTACTGTATTCTATTTTAGGAGGAAGTCTACACTTCTAGAAATATTTGCAATCAACAAACAAGTTCTTTCTAATAGGATCCATAGCTAACTCAGTATCAAGGATAGCCATGTAGGCAGTTTTAACACTGAATAAATCATTGCTACTAGGTTTCCATCTGATTTTGTTGCCTCCAAAGAGAGGGATTCTAATTTTAGATATTGGTTTAAAAGTTTCATCATCAAAAAGAGTTCTTAACAAGTCAATTTCCAAGTTTTTGTTTCATGATTAACAACAGTTTTCATATGAGTAGAGTAGAATTAACAACAATTTTCATATGATTAGAGTAGAACTGCGAGGATGGTGATTTATCTCTTTTTGGAATCCAGTTGTCTTTCCAAATTAAAATAGACTTACCATCACCCGCTTCCCAAACCAAATATCTCTAGACAATCTCAAGGCGTTGACAGATCCCTTTCCAAATCCAAGATCTATGACTGATAATGATATCACGAATAGGGCCAGCATTTCTACAATTTGAAACCATAAAGTGGAGGTTTGCTCAATCATTATTCAAGCAAGCTTTAACAGCAGAGCCTGATTGTGGATTTCAGTTTTCCTTATATTCAACCCTCTTAGGTGTCTTCGTAGAGAAACATCACTTTATATTTTAAAATAATGCCTTCATTATTCTCGTGCTTACTCCACCAGAAATCCTCTGAATTACCCATTTTGTATGTTAGAGTCCTTGTCATAAGAAAGACAAACATATGGTGACTAGCAAGAGCACTCTGATTCATAATGGTTTTTTCAGGGGTGCTTAGGAATTTCGATTTGAAAAGGATAGGGAACCAACTATACCACCAAATTTTTCGTTCAACAATTTGTATGAACAAAACATAATACAATCTCAAGTAGGTCAACTGTAAAACCCTTGAAGAAGATTGAATATAGAGTTTCTCTCTTTCTCTTCCACAATCAATATGTATAGACCAAAGGTCTGTGTACCTGATTGTGTAGAAGAGTTCGCAATATCCAAAATTAATCTAGTATGCACCCTTATTGTACAAGATCCGGATTCTAACAAATACGAGACTTGTAGTATATTTTTTAACATATGAATTCAACAAGAACAAGTCTTAGTTTGATTTTAATCAGTAAGGGCTTAGACTATCTAGATTGATTATGTACTACTTGTGATATTCCTATTATGAAGATAAATAATGTAATTTGGAAAAGGAAATAACACGAGATGCCAGAATTTTGTTAACGAGGAAAGATGCACTAGCATAAAAATCCCCATACCTCGTCCATCTTTGGACACCACTCTGTATCAAACCTCTACATACACTAGCATGCTATCATACTTTGCACTAGACTGTAGTTGAGACCGAATTAACCCTTTTAGAATTCCAGTTTGTCATGCTCTTGTATGTCCTTGAACCGAACATGGTTCTATGCACTTGATTCCCATAGATGACGTCCTTTACAACCTAAGAGTTGGTTCAACCTCAGTGAATACTTTTGGTATCTATCTGCCTCTAACGGACAAGCATTTTTTATTTCCCTTTAGATATCTTTCAATCAAGGTTTGGAAATATGTTTATAGTGCACAAGTCTAGCAAACCTCATGGATATGGAACACTTACACTCTTGTCAAAGAGAAGCATGGATCGGTAACCGCCTCTCAAGAACAATCCAAACAAATCAAAGAAGAATTTAGATATCTATCTTGTGGAATCACAAAGTCTAAGAGGAAAAGAACTTTGTGATTTATATCAATTAATCTTTTTACTGGTCTAAAGTTCGTAAACTTTACTAACCAGCGGAGTCAACAAGGGATTTGATAATTCTGCAAGGAAAATCGGTTGGAACCAAAGGATAATGAACCATCTTGGGGAAGATGGATAACACCATTGTTGGATAGGACATAACTGGCAGGAGATTTTGAAACATGTAGTTTCAAAAGAACCACAATTGGTTAACACACAAAGAAGAAACATCACATACTGGTAAATATGCAAATTAGTTATCGATATCAAAGAAGCAAAAAGATGATAAAAAATAACAATCAGAAGAAAAAAAAAATTAAAGAAAAAAAATCCATAATTCACTGCTTAATTCACAATTTTAAGTACGAAATAGGCCAAATAAACATGTTCCAATGGAGATTAAAGAGATCAAACTAAAGGACTAAAATAGATTAGATTACAACAAGATGGAAAACGGGATTAGATTATTAGACATAAGAAGATTTCAGAAAAATACTGTACTACCCTTGTGATTCAAATTTTTCCCGTTACTTCAAATTTTTCTTGTGATCTAAACTCAGAGTTGGCTGGTGGAGAGCATGCACCTGAGTCGCTCACGAGCCAAGGGATACATGACGGAGCTCAATTTTTGTAATTTAGCGGATATTAGTTTTCGGCACTAAAATTACGGAAACTGAGTTTTGATCTTTGAGTTTATACTTTCCTAATGATTTTATTTTATATTATTGACACCCAATCTTGTTCATCCATTATTCTTAACGATTTTGTTATATTTACTGTTTGGTTCCAACTGTTATATTTTTAAGCGGGGAAAAGTGAGAAACTCGTATTTCTCTGTAAGTTTGTACTTACAAGATGGAAACTCAGTTTCCGTCAAGTCAAGGTAAACCAATAGACTTGACAAAAATTCAGTTTATGTAATGCACTGCTCTGATGGAAACTAAGCCAAAGGAGAATATCCCCCCCCCTATGGATGCATTTTTAAGGTCAATTTCCTTATCAAGAAAATGGACATAGCCAAGAGAATTTACCTCGTATAGTGCTTGACCGAAGGAATAATCAAAACGCGAATTAGCCAAGAGAAGTGATATTAACAATTTGGATTTCAAAATTATATCAGTAGTAAAATCATATTAAAACGACCAAGACAAATCATGATCATATATGCTCAAAATTATTTTGCTTTCAGTAAAATATGAATTTTTAATTCACTTGACTTATCCTACTGACATCTACAGGGAAAATCAAAAATAAATTTTGACTACTTTTTTCTAGCAAGAAAAAATTAATATTAGGCCAAGCATTATGGTCGTGTATTTTTCTTACCTTTGGCTACTTTGGAAAATCTCTTGGCTGTAATGTAGCGAAAAGCTTTGACTTACCTCGTGAAGGAAAGAGATTTGTTCGGATTCAAGCTTCTGTTTTCTATTTATCTCCTCACATTTGTACTTTAAAAACTTAAGTTCAATTTTTGATTATTGTATTCTTTTTCTTTTGTCAGTAGAGACGATAATCAAGTTGTGGATGCAATAGCCAAATATGTTAGAGAAATGGCCACTGCAATTCTGCAGTTTGATAATTTTTCCGCTGCTATTTGTGGTCTTTTTACAAAAGACCAAAACAATACCCCTACTTAAGCAATAAAATTTTATTTATCAAAAAAAAGGAAAACCTACATAACACGAACACCTATGGAAATTAAGTTTTGGTGACTATAAGCCAAGAAAAAATGAATTAGCATAAGAGGGGTTTTTTCTATTATAGCCAAGCCAAGAAAAATGGTACATCATAGTGCTTGGCCTTGGTGAAACTCTACTGCCTAAGTATCGTGTTGCAATGCCATAGTTACCAAACCAACCGAATGATCAATAACCAATAACCAAAGCTCCTTTTCCAGTAGCAAGTACCAGGTAGAGCAGAGATAAACCGGATAACGATCTTATCTCCAAAAGTGCGACTAAGTTTTTACACCGGCTGTCTGCGAGCCTGGGCGCCACTCATCCAAAGGTAAGAGTAATTCTTGACACATTCCGTGTCTTGTTCGTTTTCGGTATAGGGGGTACAACAGCCCATCACTTCCATGGGATTATGCATTCGCGACTATTTAAGTGGTGTATCTACATACACCATGTCCCGGCTGCAGGGCTACGGGGTGATTCCCATTCACAATCCTGCGAGCTGCAAAGCTACAGGGGGAGTCCCCCTTTCACAATTCTCGCCATGGCGGTTTACATGTTCACGGGTTACAAGAGGAGAGATTCAAGGGAGAGATTCAAAAGTAATAGGGTCGAGTCACGTACCTCGTGTACATACCTATTTAACGTGGATCACTGCTCTCCACGCTGCTCTGTCGAGTGCCAACTCTCTCTCAAGCCTCGGGCCTTCGATCCGTTTAATCGGTTCATCCCATGTCGTTTCGGTCGTCCTCTATGCTTCATTCTACCTTCGGCCCGTTTGATGCGTCCTACTCGGACCGGGGCATCAGGTGGTCTTCGTTGGAGGTGCCCGAACAATTGCAATGATCTATCCCCATCACGATGAAATTTTAGAAGATTACCCGGGCCTGTCGGCCAAGGCTATATACTCGTTGAATACATTAGTGTAGCGCGCGTGCGGCCCAGAATATCTAAGGGCATCACAAACCTGTTATTGCCTCAAACCAACCGAATGATCAATAACCTATAACCAAGGCTCTTTTTCCAGTAGCAAGTACTTGGTAGAGCAGAGATAAACCGCATAACGATCTTATCTCCAAAAGTGCGACTGAGTTTTTACACCGGTAATGTCCGTGGGCACAGGCGCAACTCACCCAAAGGTAAGAGTAATCCTTGACACATTCCGTGTCTTGTTCGTTTTCGATACAGAGGGTGCAGTAGCCCATCACTTCCATGGGATTACGCATTCGCGACCATATAAGTGGTGTATCTACATACACCATGTCCCGGCTGCAGGGCTACGGGGTGATTTCCCTTCACAATCATGCGAGCTGCAGAGCTACAGGGGGAGTCCCCCTTTCACAATTCTTCCATGGCGGTTTACATGTTCACGGTTCACACAGTCCTATTCAAGGGAGAGATTCAAAAGTAATAGGGTCGAGTCACGTACCTCGTGTACATACCTCTTTAACATGGATCGCTGCTCTTCACGCTGCTCTGTCGAGCGCCAACTCTGTCTCCAAACCTCGGGCCTTCAAATCCCGTTTAATCAGTTCATCCCAGGTCAGTTTCAGTCGTCCTCTATGCTTCATTCCCAAACCAACCGAATGATCATCATACAAAAATTTATGGACCACAACACACGTCTAGAAACCAGTACCCTAGAAGGTATTGGACGACCACTATTGTGGGAGTTTATTGCCGAATACCCTCTAAGTCAACATCACCGGTCCATTTTGTCATTTAAAAAATATTTTTATTTTGATGAAAGTCTTTGTTGCTGATGATTACTGATAATGAAATATATGTTAGAAAATAGAAGATATCACGTCAGATTTTATTTTAATTTCATTAAAGGTAATAAATTCCAATAATGGAGGTAAAATCTCTTCTTATCTCCAAATCACAATCACAAGGAAAGTGGAGGTCGTATTCATCCACTTGAAATTGAAAATTCTAGCGTCATTGATTCATTCCTGAATCCAGACATTCCAGTCCGTGTTCTCTAGATGTTTGAAAGATATTTATGTCCGTCGTGGTCATGGTGTGCCTGTGAAATTCACGTTTCGTTTGGAATTAGCTATAGGAAACAGGGTCGCGGAATGCAGATACAGCTCGAAGTTGCCGATGTGAAAGACGCAACAAAAGAGTACAAAAGAGTGCTGCATGTGAACAAGCCTGGACCGTTTTATTGTCTCTTTGTTTGTAGTTCCGTAGCCGTCCATTCGCAGCAATAACGCCTCTTTTTCTTGACATTTTCCTTTGATTTTTCACATTCGACTAGTCGTTTTAGATGTGTAAAATGCTCAACCCAATGTAAGATTGGGTGATCAGACAGCTTGCAATTCTGGATGCATTTGCAAACACAAAAAAGTATATTGTGGGGATCAATGGGGTTCTATATATAACTGGTTTCAGGGATACACCTTCGCCTTCGGAGACTTTGTTTAGAATTGGGTGGCAGTATTGGGTTGTAACTAATGATGACTAATCTGTAATTGGGCTTGGCACTCTGGCCCAAGTTGATACTTGGATTCGGAAAAAAAACTTAACCTTCTTGGTTTCGGAAAAAAAAAGGAAACATAATTTCACCAAAAAAAAATAACAAAACAAGGGAAATCTACCGTAGGATTTCGTTAAATTAATCTGCGGTAAATTAATAAGTCATTAATAATTTCGCTACGATAATATTTTTTTTGTTAGTTCCGACTTGGGCCAATGTGTTAAATTAATATCCCTGCTAAATTTATAAGATGATAAAAAAATTAAGTTTCTAATAGGGCTCAACTTAATAATCATTAATCAGTGTGATAACATTATATTATGGTGCTTATTAAAATAAGTATCTACAGCTATTTATTTTTGTTCACAATTATAATACATTAGACTTCATCTTTAAATTTTTGTACTCCATTGAGAAATTCTAAAATGATTTTATTGTGTTTTCTTTTTCTTATATTAATTTTAACATTAAAGTATATACATCTATACACATAATATGCCATAAAAAAATTAGAAAATAAAATTGAATTGAAAATAAAATTTATCGATATTTGATACTACACATTTATTTTAGGAATTTAAAGTTAAATTTGGTATGTTTCGATATAATAATAACTTACTAATTTATTGATAAATTAATATTTCGTTAAATTAATAGAATTTAACAGTCCCAAGACTATTAATTTATCGAAGTTTTACTGTAAATTCACCAGAAAATTAACAAAAAGACGTAATGGATGAATTATCTCTACTGATTCTAGCCGTGAGGTATTAGTAATGTTTATAGATGTTCCTAAATTGTAGCATAGAAACCGTTGCCTATATAATTTAACAGATACATCATCCGTCCTAATTACATCCTCGTCTATTTCATAAAACAACACCTGCCTTTACTGAAATACACTACCAACTTTTTAATCTAGATAGAGATATGAATTAAGATGATGTTTTTAGCAACTAAGTCAAAAACAAGTAACTGCACATAACAATCTTGTCCCTCTCCCAATGGGCAAGGATCCGACTGAAATACCTTAAGTAAGCCGCGAGGTTATATGTCCTAGCGTAATACATGGATCGACACTTCAGAGGGATATTGTCTACTAAAGGAGGTAGGTTATCAGCAGAGATGTCCTCGCTTTTTGGATGACCTCCACTAAGTGTGCCCCTCCGTATCTTGTCTTCGATGTGTGGATTTTTTTTCTTTCGTCCTTAGCATTCCATGAAGTACCTGCTTCATCTTGCTTGAGCTTCATGACATGGTCTCGAGTAGTATAATTTGTTAGGCATATAACTTTGATCTAATCCTATTGGATTGCGTGGGGTTTTGCTAGCCTCCTTTGGTGCATTAGGATACATAAGCACTACTTTTTTTTTTTTTTTTTTTTAGATGTCGTTTTGCTTCTTAGTAATTCAATCTCTGAAAGGGTGGAGCCTGAGACGCCTTTTCTTTGTTCTCGAGAAAATCATTCAAAGTTCGATTTGATTTTCTTGAGCTATCACGTGTATTGGATATTCGTTTTCTTTGTTACTCTTCAGCAATGTTGCATGTTGTGTCGTCATCAGAGTTCTAATAGATGTTTCTCCTCATGGCGGAGTATTGTTCGTGGCATCTTGATCCTGATTGCCTTTCTCTCTGTGGATAGTTTCCACAATAGGTGCATCTGGGCCAACCAAAGGTGGGATCGAATTCCTTACCCCTCATAGTTGAAGAGATTCAACTACGGGGTGAGGAACCCTACCGCGGTGGCAATACTAGGATTCCTTAGGGTAGTATCTCTGAGATCTGCTCCCTTCCTTCCCGTTGATGGTGGTTTTTAGCTTAGGGTTAAAATCGTAAAACTATGCACCTGGCATGACGTCACCATGACCTCTAGCGCATTTATTGACCATTAACACATTTATCGAATCAACCAAAGATGCTTACGTAAGAATTACCAGGTACCTTTTTCTTTCTATGTATCATGTTCCACGGCGGAACCCCTAACATTGATTGACATCACTGTACAAAACCATAAAATTCTCATGCTACTCGCGCCAAGGCATGCCGGCCATGCCCCAGCCCGCACCTCCGTGCCCAACAACACCACCGCGCCAAGGCATGCCCGGCCATGCCCGGCCGCATCTCCGTGCCCCACACCGCGCCAAGGCATGCCCGGCCCATGCGCCGCACCTCTGTGCCCAGCAAAGACCACCGCACCAAGGCATGCCAGCCATGCCAGCCGCACCTCCGTGCCCAGCAACACCACCGCGCCAAGGCATGCCAGCCATGCCAGCCGCACCTCCGTGCCCAGCAGCACTACCACGCCACACGGCATGCCAACCTAGCCGAGCCACCTTACTGGCCTTCCCTATGCGGCTACTAAAACGAAGGCGTGCAACAATCAACGGTCCCCCTTCAATCCCAGGATCAAATCCTAGCCATCCAAAGTTACAAGACAACACATGATAACCTTTGGCCCGAAATCCTAAGTTTGGCCACGCCTAAACCTGTTTATGGGTGAAAACTATTTCTGCCAGTTTTGGTAATTTGGGGTGTGTGGATTAGAAATGAGTCTAAACCTTAAACAAATGCACTGCGCGGTGAGTGCTTGTAGATTCGAGAGATCAATCTGTGCAAGTCCGGCCTAAACCAAGAAATGGCCGTTCCAGCTTGTTTCGGTCACAAAGTGAAGGAGATGGGGTTGATCTTAGGGAGGGAAGCGAAGAAGGTGTTGAGAATGTGAAGGTGTTGGCTATGAATGACTTGTATCATAAAGCTAAACTGGCTTGCAAGGTGTAAGCTATCAGTTCCGGTGTTTGAATACGATTGTATCAACACTTGCCTATGTTGTCTGGACTTGCTCTTGTTTATCGTGTTTGGAAAATAGGGAGGAGAACCTATTTATACAAGTCTTTTAGCCTAACCTTCGTATCTCGTGGGAAGTGGAGAAAGTGGAGTGATGGAGTAGTGGAGTCGTGTGTTAGTGTCACACGACCAGTCTTGCCCACTTCTCCCATCATCACTAACCGTCCATGACTTCCTGACACGTTCTTGTGATGGCGCGTTGAGCGCTGCACGTTGTAAACCGCCAGACCAATACCCCGTATGTATCCCCAGTTTGTGACATGATTGATGTCTCGAGTGTGTGGATCGTGGGACCCATAGAAAGTAGCATGTAATGCTAAATTGAATAACCGCGTTATTCAAGAGGTCGATACTTGTGAAGTATCATGTGTATTTGATGCAGGTACTGCATCATGGTGTGGTAAATTGACAGGTGGTGATCACCAAGACGCCTTACTGACCAATTAACTCCTGAACAGGGTTGTATAACCAATCCGGTAAAGTTGGACGGACGAGATGATCTTTGAGACACTCATCTGCGACCGTTGATGGAATTAGGGTTTTGAAGAGGTGCGCAGGCATCACTCTTGACTTGGTGAAACCAAGCATGGGAAGTATTTTGGAAAGGACCGACCGGGCATGCGTGTAGAGGTATATGGGGTGTACACATCCGTACCTCACTGTCCCATGAAGGTGCGATCTAGGCCACTCAATTTGACCTAAGAAAGAGGAGTGGTTGAGATCGATTTTTGCAAATGTAAATCTGGTGCCGCAAAGTCGCGCATCATGCCCACTTAGGGCGCGTTCCAAGATAACCAATCTTGGTCGGTCTTCGCCGTCGATCTGGCGTGTAGGTGGTAGGCTGGTGTTCACGCCTATACCGACGGGTCCCGTGAAAACGTGATCCGAGCCACTCAAATCGTCCGCGAAGTTGAGCGGTCGAGATTAGTTTGCAATTGGGAAGTGTAACCACGCTAGTTTGGGTGGACGATTTGGGATAGCCGTGCATGGTATGCCTTGGCCGACCGGGGTGAGGAGATTGATGGGTCCACGGTGGTCATGTTGGTATGACCGGACCTGTAATCTAATCTTGGACCCTCCATTCGTGCTAGGAGAAGATGGACGCTCGTGATGCTCAAAACCCTAATTTTGGCTTTCACGTGGTAGTGTAACCATGCTTTATTCGGGCGTACGGGTGGGATGACCAACCATGGTTGGTCTGACCGATTGGTCAGGTATGTAGGCGGGCCCATGGTGATTGTGTTGACATGCTCTGGGCATTTTGAATCTACATCTACACCCTCCATCTATACCTGCGAAGATGGATGGTTGAGACTGTTTTGTGACACATGTAATGTGCCGCAAACCCTAATTTAGGGTTTTCCGCCCATGCCGCTCTGGTTTGGACGTTTTGGCAAGCTATGCCAATTCTGGAGGCTGACCATGCGGGGATCGCGTTGGTTCGACAACGAATATTCCATACTTGCTTGGGGGTTATGGAATTGATCTGGGCCATCCAATCATGCTGGTGAAGTTGGATGAACAAGATCATATCGGTGATACGGACAATCAGGATGCTCAATCGGGCTAGTATAACACACCGAGAGTTGCTCAATCGGGCTAGTATAACACACCAAGAGTTGCAAACTGTATGGGTATTTCGTACATGCTTTCATTATAATGCTTGGAGGTTCGTGTTGCTCTGCTTTGAGAGCAACACTACCGTCATGCCGCACCGATAATGAGTACAGAAATACAAGGTTGCTTACGCATTAATTAATAATGCTATAAATTCACAAGGTATATGGGATTGTTGCTACATGCTCCAACCTGGATGAATTTCGTGTATTTAATTCACAGAATGGGATTGTTGCCACATGCTCCATTCTAGGTGAATTAGTAAAGTGAAGAAGTATTCAACACTTATTAATGGCTTTATCTTTTACATGATGTTAGCGCATAATTTTGGCTTTTACAATTTTAGCCTTAAATGAAAATCCACCATCAACATTAAGTCCCCTGCCTAGCACGTAATGGTTACACCATTGTGGGGTAGGCATGAGATGGTGACAGTTAAAGACAAAGATTATGAGACAAAGTTAGATGTTACCAGGAGAGACGGGTAATCCTGTCCTTGGAGCATGTAACATTCAAGAGGCGTCCAGGCGAGTGTTTCCCTAGCATGATGTCGGTCTTGCCTGCTTCGATGGACTGTTACGCCTGTTTCTTTCGTGGGGCTACTGCACCTTGTGTGCTCAAATGTAAATGTGGGTCCTGTAGAAAGCGTTGAAGCATCTTCTGGAGAAGGCCCGGGAGAGCGTTGAAGTGTTGGAGCTGAAACGCCTTCTTCTCGGAGAGAGAGCTTTGATTGGGGACGGCCGTATGCCTTTGACCAATGGGGCTGGGATCAAGTGGTACCCGCCGCGTGCCTCGACCGAACGTCGACCAGAGTTTCGATTTGGAAAACCTATTTGCGTGCGCCTGTTTTATTCGAATACCATCCTTGTGACTTTGATCAATACCAGACTTGAAACTTGAGCAATACCGGACTTGTGACTTGATCAATACCGGACTTGTGACTTGATCAACACCGGACTTGAAGCTTGAGCAATACCGCACTTGTGACTTGATCAATACCGGACTTGAGACTTGATCAATATCGGTGTTTGGACCCAATACCAGCCTTGTGTACTCCAACGTGAATGTGTGTTACGTCGTGTGTGACTACACATCTCACGCGCTTTTTTATACTGAAATCTTGACTCATGTCTTTTATTGTAAAATGAAGAAAAGAACTCTGTTGAGATGTCTTAAGGGGATAATGTTGGTGCCAAGTCGGGGAGGTGTTGTGGCTTCAAAGATATGCCGAACATTGATGATGAGTTGTTTACCACGCACTTTCAACTATATGAAAATATCTGTTCCACAAGATAACCCTTCTCCTATCGACGTATGTTGAGCAATGAGTACATCAAAGATAACTTGACCAGAGCGCAGATTATTGATGCAGCTTGAGTGTTGAAACGGCTCGAGAGGATGTTAAAGTGGTTTCCAGTGCGAACGTTAAGGTGGATCTGAAGAGAGTGTTGAAGAAGGATTCAAGCGAACGTGGGTCCCGGAGAGAGCGTTGAGGCGGCTCTTGAATAGACCATTGAATCGCCCGCTAGAGGGAGCGTTGAAGTGTTTCCCTCTTGATTCGATTTACCCTTGCGAATTCCATGCTTCTTGGTGACCATCTCTCCCATGTTGAAGAATTCCTTGATCGTGGTGAAGGAACTTTATGCGAGCCTCGATCCCCAAGCGTGGTTTACATGGTTTGTTCGTAGTGGTTGTTGTCGAGCCGGATATGGAATATCTTGGACATTGTTTCATCATTGTGGGAGTCGTGCATGTGGTAATTGGAGTTGGAGTTGACGGGACGCAAGCAGATGTTGTATCTCGGTGGTTTTCCTCTTGCCTGCTTCGAGGCGCTACAGTAAGGTGAAGGTTGTATCGCCTTTGTTGGTGAGATATATGCCCCTACAGGACATTATGAGGCTCTTCATTACCGGCGAGGCTCGGTTCTTTCTATCGGGGCATATGTTGTTGTAGATAAGCGTTCAACGGCTCATAGGATGACCAAAAGCTCGAATTCTCCAACATAGCATGATAGACATGTACCAGCATCGATAAAGTGACTCGCCGGGATCTTGTTCGACCTTTGTCGATAGAGTGACTCGCTTTGGATCTTGCTCGATATGACGCGTGGACATCGATATCTTCTTGAGGTTTGCTCCCTTGAGGTATCGGCTCCAGTGGAAGATTGCCGTCATAGAGCATTGATACATTGCACCGGCATTCTTTAAACCAAATGGCAGTATGGTATAATAAAAATTTCCTAGAGGAGTTCGAAAAAGCTATCTTACTTGCATCATGCTCGTACATCATTATCTGTTTGTAGCCGCTACATCCATCCATGTAGGAGAACATGCCGTGTCCGCTGGTTGTATCTACTAACATGTCGATGTTAGGTAGAGGAGGATCGTTTTGGAGCAAACACTGTTCAAGTCTCTGAAGTCTATGCAACACCTGATCTATCCATTTTCCTCGTGTCTGACTACAACTGTTTAACCGACTTGGATCCAGGTATGACATGTAGATGATTTGTGACCAATTTTCATCTAAATCCGGCATTTCTTCATATCTCCAAGCGAATATGTCCTGGTACTCTTTGAGAAGTTCCACGAGCTTCGTGCATTTATCCGTACACAAGGTTGAGCTGATGGAGATACACCTAGGAGATCATCAACGATTTCAATCTCATCAGTTGTGGAGTTGGTGCCATCTTGCAGCTGTTGTGGAGTATCTAGCACTTGTTCTTGTGGTTCGTTGCTGTTGTAGCATTCCATTGGGTGGAGAGACTGGGTAACAGTCTCTCCTGCTAATTGATAATGACAGTTTCGGTATATCGTTTTCCCTTTCTGGTCACGACTCGCCACAAAAGTTCGTTCCCTCATCGTGGGTCGTGGCTTCACAGGATGGAGAAGAATGCTCCGTCAGCAAAGATGCATCGTGGGTTTTAGCCCTCAATGATGTAAGCCGTTCTTCTTTCTGAATTGACGCCCACGTGGGGAGTGGGACGCAACGAACTTGTCTGATTCTTTCCGCGGAGGTTCTCCCGTATGTGTCGGTTTGGTTTCCCTCGAAGTACGTCATTGTGGTAGGCTTCCGTATGACCTTGCCTGGGAGAACCTTGGATGTCCTGAGAGTCTTGAGAGTAATCACATTCGAAGACGCTCCTGTGTAGATAAGGGCCGTCTTGAACTATGAATCCTTGATGCGTGCGGTGACATGTAGGGCACGGTCGTGACCTTCCTCTGGTTGATTGCATCAAAACGATCATGTTCTCTATCATCTCTAAGTTCAGCCACTCTTATGAGATTCTCGATGTAATCTTAGCGACATGTATACTATGTGACTCTAAACTAACTACAAGTTGAAGTTTTCTTATTCACTAATTTACACAAAAGTTGAAAATTTCAAAAAGTTACAACGCAAATGCTTAACCACTCCCCCACACTTAAACTTTACATTGTCCTCAATGTAATTGAATCGTCCAAAGAAAATCAAGGTGGGAAATCTTATAACAATATGCGACAAAAAAAAACTAAAACCTTAAAAGAAAAATTAAAAGATAAGAGATACAAAACCTATGGGTTGCCTCCCATGTAGCGCTTGGTTTAAAGTAAATCGGCCAGACTATATCCTTGCAAGATTCATTCCCCATATACTAACAATCGGAAAAGTTGGGGATCCTTCCATAGAACCTTTTTGCAAACACTAGCTTCACACAAATATTAGTAATATTTGGAAGTTTCCCCCACACTTATTCTTGTCCACACTTGGAAGTGTATAAAGAATATAGAAGTCGGGTACTTCCACGGTTTCTTGTTCCATAACCTGCATAGTATGAGAATCAAGTATCTCTAATGGCGGAAAACGAGAAACAAAGTCATTCAACAATATTCTCGAAGCACATACATTCAAACCAATAAGAGGTAAAGAAGAAGGATTAATAGGCAAAGGGTTAGATAAACCTTGCACAATCTCTTGTATCACGGAATCCTCTTCATCCTTGAAAAACTCAAGTGAATTATTCACCTCTTGCATATCATGGTCCTCTATCAAACCTTGCAACCATTCTTCGTCCGTTTCTGCCGTAACTAAAGTCTCGACATAAACATCATCATTACAATCATTTGCAATCTCAATTGGGTCTTCCACAATATTGGTCATAACGGTCTCATTCTCAACACACTCCTCTTTATTAGACTCAAACCTTGTTGCAAGGAAGTTTTGTAACACACTAGTTTCATCATACTCAAGTACCTTTTGAATAGGTGTTTGATCATTATAAAGATCAAGAGTTGAGTCAACTACACTAATGTCATCAAATATCTCCAAAGGTTGGTCCTTTTCAACATAATCATCTTCGTCTTCATATTCAGACTCACCATAATAAGAATCTTCATCGGTTTCATAACCTTTATCCCGACATCGTTTAAGTTCCATATGAATGGTCCTACTAATTTCATCGACAAGCTCTTCCGAGGCTCCATCATCTTCCAACTTGTATAATTTCTGCGCAAGTTTCTTGACATTCACACGCTTACCACCGCTGACTACAATACGTTCTCTTTTCCATGACTCTTCCCTTTGAATGGGTGAATGATCATAACTACGATCCGGGAGTCGGGTAAGAAGAAATGTTCCAAAATTGGTTTGTGCGAGGTTCTCTCTATCACGGTCAAGTTGGTCTAGCCTTTGTTGCATGTCTTGTAATCCATTCAAACTCTGCATACAACTCGAATAAAGCCAATTAGATGTAGAATTATCCCACCTAGGTGCTTGACTTACATACCCACTACAAGGTTGTTGTCGGTATGTATGAAAATCACCATAAGGTTCTCTAGGATATGCATCATAGCCAATAAATTGGTTTTGATTGCATCCCATAGATGGTGGGTAATTTTCATAGTGTTGAGGAGGTTGAAAATCATATCCATTGCTCCAATATGCTCCTTCCATAATAAGTACCTGAAACAAGAATTCTTAAAACTATGTCAAAACCAGAAAATAAAAAAAAAAATAAAACAAAAACTAAAAACAAAACAAAAGAAACCAAAACCAAGTGACAACCGTTGCCTCCCCGGCAGCGGCGCCAAAATTTGACCGGTTGTCAGCCGACACAAATATAAATTACACTTTCTTACTACTCAAAATATATAATGAAGCAAGGGCAAGAAAGGATCGTTCCCACAGAGAGGTCTTGGTTGTCAATATGTTTCGGTATCTTATAAGTAACACGGGGGATTTTCTGATTGTGTAAATAAAAATAAACAAAAAGCAAATAAAGCACGCAAATCAAGGATGTGAAATATTGGATAAAGGTTTCATCTTCAATTGTAAACAAGTTTTTGAATATATGAATAGAATTCATATTTAATCTCGCTATCATCAAAAGCCATAGAATACCTAATTGCAAGAATACTCCTTAAATTTCCTAATTCATCACACACACATTAGAGCTGCGTATGTGAATTCTACCTAAAGAATAACTTAACGCCTTGCGCTAATCAAGTTCAATTCCTAGGAGCATTAAGTTTCAGAAATAGGCTAATCAGTGCAATTGTAATACATTGCGCAAACAATTCGAACAAAGGTCAATTTCTACATATGACTACGAGGATGTATCACTACAAACCATAATCATATCATGCTACTCGTATTCAAGGTTATCGCTCGATGAAAACCCTAAAATAGCTATAGATATGGATGTGAGTTCAATCAATTCTAGACTTAACTAAACAAACATTCAATCATATTGCAATACATCAATCATGCAATTATTATAACCCGTAGAAATCAAACGATAATATTGAGAGAAAACTAATTTATAAAAATCATAACTTGGTTGCAAAATCCAACTACATCTTCAACCAATAATAAAAACTTAGTTACTTGTGTTTTTGGAAATCATCATAGAAAGCAAAGAAGAAAACTATCATGTGAAACCCTAGAAAACAAGTAGAAGTCTCCCTCCAATTTCTGGATCCAGTAGTAGCAATGGTGCAGTCATCTCCTCTGAGTTCGACCAAATGATAGAGAGAATTCAATTTCTCTCAATTTTGGGGTTTGGCCGGCTGTAATAACATGTGATGGTTATTGACACTCTTAGTTCTTGGATAAGGGACACCTGAAATTGTATGGCATGTTAGTTCCAGATAACCGACAGCCTAATTCATCTCCTTCTTGCATTTTCTTTTTGTGCAACTTAGCTTTGCTCCCCGTGAATTGACTTTTCCGCCCTTTACGCTCCTAATGGATGGTTTTTCCTTCTTTCGCTCCGAATGACTCCAAAGTACCTAATAAACTCAAAAGCAAATATAAGATACATAATTTACACGACAATAACAAAGAAAGCATAAATACTAGATATAAAATTAGGTGTTTTAGACACCTATCAAATTCCCCCACACTTAGACTTTGCTAGTCCTCGAGCAAATCAAATAAAACAATTCTAAAACATACATACAACTCCGTGTCGTCGAGGCTACGGTCACACTTAGCACGTATAACAAGCCTTTAAACCCCTAGGTGTCCCTAGTGGACGAGTTATAGTCTCGTGAGGGTTTACTAGAGATATACCCACAAAACCTACTTTTCCAACTTACTAGTTCTCCGTAATAATAGCATCCAACACACTAAGAAGACATAGAAATTCTGCACACTAGTCATAAGAAGTTAGACACATAAATGAACATAATCTCATCCTTAAAAGTTGAGAGAGAAATAACCATCCCTTCTCGAAAGAAATTCGGGTTCGGAGTGATCGAAAGTCTCGACTCTGCCTCACAAGAAAGGGTTTTATGAAGTTGCTCTCAATAATAAACAACTTTTTATGGGTCACACATGTGTCCAGGTTGGAATGAAGAGAGAATCCCGCGACATGTTGAATGGTAGGAAGGCAAAACCCTCCGAATTGTTTTGAAAACCCACATCTTTTATTCATTTTGAAAACCCATTTTTCTGACGATCTCTACGAAAGGAAATCAACCACTTAACGGAGGTGGGAATATGCTTACTTACCTCGTTATATGTTCGACGTGCAGCTAGCACCACTCTCACAGCATCCATAGAAACGTCTTCGGTCTTCAATCGGTGTCTTCATCTTCGTCTTCGGTCTTCAACTCTTGATGATAACTCTTGAACTTCGTAGAATCTTGACAATGTAACTCTTTCCTCAAATTCCTTGTTGCTTGAAACTTCCTTATAGATATTCCTTCTTTCCATTGGCTTTATTGAAAGAATACAAAACTAAAAACGAACTATACAAACCCAAATTTTATTTTATTTTTTCTTTTTTTTTATCATCATTTTTTTTTATCATTTTTTTTTAAACAAGAAAAATAAATACAAAATAAAAACAAAACAAAATAATAATAACTATTAACGAACCTAAAAATTTTCTCTTTTTTTTTTTTTTTTTTTTTTTTTTTTTTTTTTTTTTTTTAAGACAAGAGAAAATAAAATAAAATGAAATACAAAGGCCATGGTATAAGTACTTTACCGCTTGATTCTTCACATCTTGTATGTCTTGATATCATAAACTTCTCGAACTCTCATCCTTGATAATTTTCACTCTTGTACAATAGTCTTCAACTTATAAAAAATTATGCTCCTTGTTTTGTTGCTTTACTTGAATCTGAAATCTGCTCATTTCTATACCGTTGCTTGTAAACCATGAACGTGTTCAACTTTCCTTCAAATTTGTGATGCTCCTCTTGTTGATGATGATGGTGTTTCTATGGACCTGTTGGTGTAGAGAGAGATAAGGTGGATGGTGCTAACTGCGAACAAGATTACAAGTGGTATGTAAGTTAGCAATTCGATGTCACCAACATGGTTGATAAAAATAGCACTCAAGAGATCAAAATAGTGCTTCTATGGTGGGAGGTTGGACAGCTCACCATTCTGCCCGGAATTTACGTATGGTGACACACACTCTAAAAGCGCAAATTTAGACAAGTACAAAGAATTGAAGGTCGGTGCCTCACATGATGTAACATGGGTAGTCTCCACTATAGGGGATCACTACTCTAATACCGAATTCAGTCTGCACCTTATTTGCCACTGGCATGATTAAATCCAACTTTAACTCTCATACAATTAAGAAACCCGATCATGTTCTCTGTCATCTCTAAGTTCAGTCACTCTTATGAGATTCTCGATGTAATCTTAGCGACATGTATACTATGTGACTCTAAACTAACTACAAGTTGAAGTTTTCTTATTCACTAATTTACACAAAAGTTGAAAATTTCAAAAAGTTACAACGCAAATGCTTAACCACTCCCCCACACTTAAACTTTACATTGTCCTCAATGTAATTGAATCGTCCAAAGAAAGTCAAGGTGGGAAATCTTATAACAATATGCGACAAGAAAAAAAACTAAAAACAAGAAAAGAAAAATTAAAAGATAAGAGATACAAAACCTATGGGTTGCCTCCCATGTAGCGCTTGGTTTAAAGTCGTCAACCGACTATATCCTTGCAAGATTCATTCCCATATACTAACAATCGGAAAAGTTGGGGATCCTTCCATAGAACCTGTTTTGCAAACACTAGCTTCACACAAATATTAGTAATATAAAATGTAAATGAAGCTATTAACCGATAAAAGTTTCCCCCACACTTGGAAGTGTATAAAGAATATAGAAGTCGGGTACTTCCACGGTTTCTTGTTCCATAACCTGCATAGTATGAGAATCAAGTATCTCTAATGGCGGAAAACGAGAAACAAAGTCATTCAACAATATTCTCGAAGCCCATACATTCAAACCAATAAGAGGTAAAGAAGAAGGATTAATAGGCAAAGGGTTAGATAAACCTTGCACAATCTCTTGTATCACGGAATCCTCTTCATCCTTGAAAAACTCAAGTGAATTATTCACCTCTTGCATATCATGGTCCTCTATCAAACCTTGCAACCATTCTTCGTCCGTTTCTGCCGTAACCAAAGTCTCGATATAAACATCATCATTACAATCATTTGCAATCTCAATTGGGTCTTCCACAATATTGGTCATAACGGTCTCATTCTCAACACACTCCTCTTTATTAGACTCAAACCTTGTTGCAAGGAAGTTTTGTAACACACTAGTTTCATCATACTCAAGTACCTTTTGAATAGGTGTTTGATCATTATAAAGATCAAGAGTTGAGTCAACTACACTAATGTCATCAAATATCTCCAAAGGTTGATCCTTTTCAACATAATCATCTTCGTCTTCATATTCAGACTCACCATAATAAAAATCTTCATCGGTTTCATAACCTTTATCCCGATATCGTTTAAGTTACATATGAATGGTCCTACTAATTTCATCGACAAGCTCTTCCGAGGCTCCATCATCTTCCAAATTGTATAATTTCTGCGCAAGTTTCTTGACATTCACACGCTTACCACCGCTGACTACAATACGTTCTCTTTTCCATGACTCTTCCCTTTGAATGGGTGAATGATCATAACTACGATCTGGAGTCGGGTAAGAAGAAATGTTCCAAAAATTGGTTTGTGCGACGTTCTCTCTATCACGGTCAAGTTGGTCTAGCCTTTGTTGCATGTCTTGTAATCCATTCAAAATCTGCATACAACTCGAATAAAGCCAATTAGATGTAGAATTATCCCACCTAGGTGCTTGACTTACATACCCACTACAAGGTTGTTGTCGGTATGTATGAAAATCACCATAAGGTTCTCTAGGATATGCATCATAGCCAATAAATTGGTTTTGATTGCATACCATAGATGGTGGGTAATTTTCATAGTGTTGAGGAGGTTGAAAATCATATCCATTGCTCCAATATGCTCCTTCCATAATAAGTACCTGAAACAAGAATTCTCAAAACTATGTCAAAACCATAAAATAAAAAAAAAAAAAAAAAAAAAAAAAACAAAACAAAAGAAACCGAAACCAAAACCAAAACCAAGTGACAACCGCTGCCTCCCCGGCAGCGGCGCCAAAATTTGACCGGTTGTCAGCCGACACAAATATAAATTACACTTTCTTACTACTCAAAATATATAATGAAGCAAGGGCAAGAAAGGATCGTTCCCACAGAGAGGTCTTGGTTGTCAATATGTTTCGGTATCTTATAAGTAACACGAGGGATTTTCTGATTGTGTAAATAAAAATAAACAAAAATCAAATAAAGCACGCAAATCAAGGATGTGAAATATTGGATAAAGGTTTCATCTTCAATTGTAAACAAGTTTTTGAATATATGAATAGAATTCATATTTAATCTCGCTATCATCAAAAGCCATAGAATAACTTATTGCAAGAATACTCCTTAAATTTCCTAATTCATCACTCACACATTAGAGCTGCGTATGTGAATTCTACCTAAAGAATAACTTAACGCCTTGCGCTAATCAAGTTCAATTCCTAGGAGCATTAAGTTTCAGAAATAGGCTAATCAGTGCAATTGTAATACATTGCGCAAACAATTCGAACAAAGGTCAATTTCTACATATGACTACGAGGATGTATCACTACAAACCATAATCATATCATGCTACTCGTATTCAAGGTTATCGCTCGATGAAAACCCTAAAATAGCTATAGATATGGATGTGAGTTCAATCAATTCTAGACTTAACTAAACAAACATTCAATCATATTGCAATACATCAATCATGCAATTATTATAACCCGTAGAAATCAAACGATAATATTGAGAGAAAACTAATCCATAAAAATCATAACTTGGTTGCAAAATCCAACTACATCTTCAACCAATAATAAAAACTTAGTTACTTGTGTTTTTGGAAATCATCATAGAAAGCAAAGAAGAAAACTATCATGTGAAACCCTAGAAAACAAGTAGAAGTCTCCCTCCAATTTCTGGATCCAGTAGTAGCAATGGTGCAGTCATCTCCTCTGAAGTTCGACCAAATGATAGAGAGAATTCAATTTCTCTCAATTTTGGGGTTTGGCCATTTGTAATAAAATGTGATGGTTATTAACACTCTTAGTTCTTGGATAAGGGACACTCGAAATTGTATGGCATGTTAGTTCCAGGATAACCGATGACCTAATTCATCTCCTTCTTGCATTTTCTTTTTGTGCAACTTAGCCTGCTCCCCTGTGAATTGACTTTCCGCCCTTTACGCTCCTAATGGATGGTTTTTCCTTCTTTCGCTCCGAATGACTCCAAAGTACCTAATAAACTCAAAAGCAAATATAAGATACATAATTTGCACGACAATAGCAAAGAAAGCATAAATACTAGATATAAAATTAGGTGTTTTAGACACCTATCAGTCCTAAGATCTACCTTTTTTGAAATTGATAAAATTGAATCGGATTTCGAAGAAATTGACTTTACAAACGAGAGATTAACCTCCCACTGTGGTCGCCAATTATTTATGGGTGAAAACTATTTCTTGATTTTGGTAATTTGGGGTGTGTGGATGAGAAATGAGTCTAAACCTTAAACAAATGCCTTTGCGCGGTGAGTGCTTGTAGATTCGAGAGATCAATCATTGCAAGTCAGGCCTAAACCAAGAAATGGGCATTTCCCAGGATTTGTTTCGGTCACAAAGTGAAGGAGATGGGGTTGATCTTAGGGGGAAGCGAAGAAGGTGTTGACAATGTGAAGGTGTTGGTTATGAATGACTTGTATCGAAAGTTGAAGCGGCTTGCGGGGTGTAAGCTATCTCGTTCCGGTGTTTGAATACGATTGTATCAACACTTGCCTCTCGTTGTCTGTACTTGCTCTTGTTTCTCGTGTTTGGAAAATAGGGAGGAGAACCTATTTATACAAGTCTTTTAGCCTAACCTTCGTAACTCTTGGGAAGTGGAGAAAGTGGAGTGATGGAGTAGTGGAGTCGTGTGTTAGTGTCACACGACTAGTCTTGCCCACTTCTCCCATCATCACTAACCGTCCATGACTTCCTGACACGTTCTTGTGATGGCGCGTTGCGCGCTGCACACTATAAACCGCCATACCAATACCCTAGTATGTATCCCCCAGTTTGTGACATGATTGATGTCTCGAGTGTGTGGATCGTGGGACCCACAAAAAGTAGCATGTAATGCTAAATTGAATAACTGCGTTATTCAGGAAGTCGATACTTGTGAAGTATCGTGTGTATTTTATGCAGGTACTGCATCATGGTGTGGTAAAGAGACGGGTGGTGATCACCAAGACGCCTTATCGACCAATTAACTCCCGACCCGGGGTTGTATAACCAAGCTTCTGTAAAGTTGGACGGACGATATGAACTTTGAGACACTCATCTCGCGATCGTTGATGGAATTAGGGTTTTGAAGAGGTGCGCAGCATCATTCTTGACTTGGTCGAAACCAAGCATGGGAAGTATTTTGGAAAGGACCGACCAGGCATGCGTGTAGACTGAGTATGCCGGTGTACACATCCGTACCTCACTTTGTCCCATGAAGGTGCGATCTAGGCCACTCAATTTGATAGGTAAAGAGGAGTGGTTGAGATCGATTTTGCAAATGAAAACTGTGCCGCAAAAGCCGCGCATCATGCCCACTCGGGCGCGCGTTCCAAGATGACCAATCTTGGTCGGTCTTGGCCGATCGGGCCGGCATGTAGGTGGTAGGCTGGTGTTCACGCCTATACCGATTGTCCCGTGAAAACGCGATTCGAGCCACTCAAATCGTCCGCGAAGTTGAGCGGTCGAGATTAGTTTCCAATTGGGAAGTGTAACCACGCTAGTTTGGGCGGACGATTTGGGATAACCGGGCATGGTATGCCTTGGCCGACCGGTGAGGAGATTGATGGGTCCACGGTGGTCATGTTGGTATGACCGGACTCGCTAATCTATTCTTGGACCACGCATTCGTGCTTGGGAGAAGATGGACGCTCGTGATGCTCAAAACCCTAATTTTGGCTTTCACGGCCGTGTAACCATGCTTTATTCGGGCGCACGGGTGGGATGACCAACCATGGTTGGTCCCGACCGATTGGTCGGGTATGTAGGCGGGCTCATGGTGATTGTGTTGACATGCCTGGGCATTTTGAATCTACATCTACACCCTCCATCTATACCGCGAAGATGGATGGTTGAGACTGTTTTGTGACACATGTAATGTGCCGCAAACCCTAATTTAGGTTTTCCGCCCATGCCGCTCGGGTTTTGGACGTTTTGGCAAGCTATGCCAATTCTGGAGGCCGACCATGCGGGATCCGCGTTGGTTCGGCAGCGAATATTCCATACCTGCTTGGGGTTTATGGAATTGATCCGGGCCATCCAATCATGCTGGTGAAGTTGGATGAACAAGATCATATCCAGACTGATACGGACAGTCCGGATGCTCAATCGGGATAGTATAACACACCGAGAGTTGCTCAATCGGGCTAGTATAACACACCGAGAGTTGCGGCCTGTACATGTATTTCGTACATGCTTTCATTATAATGCTTGGAGGTTCGTGTTGCTCTGCTGAGAGCAACACTCAGTCGTCATTCCACACTGATAATGAGTACAGGAAATACAAGGTTACTTACGCATTAATTAATAATGCTATAAATTCACAAGGTATAGGGGATTGTTGCTACATGCTCCAACCTGGATGAATTTCGTGTATTTAATTCACAGAATGGGATAGTTGCCACATGCTCCAGCGCATAATTTTGGCTTTTACAATTTTAGCCTTAAATGAAAATCCACCATCAACATGCGCCAAGGCATGCCATGCCCACGGCATGCCAACCTAGCCGCGCCACCTTACTGGCCTTCCCTATGTGGCTACTAAAACGAAGGCGTGCGACAATCAACGGACCCCCTTCAATCCCAGGATCAAATCCTAGCCATCCAAAGTTACCAGACAACACATGGTAACCTTTGGCCTGAAATCCTAAGTTTGTCCACTCCCAAACCGCGCTAAGGCATGCCATGCCCACGGCATGCCAACCTAGTCGCGCCACCTTACTGGCCTTCCCTATGCGGCTACTAAAACGAAGGCGTGCGACAATCAACGGTCCCCCTTCAATCCCAGGATAAAATTCTAGCCATCCAAAGTTACCAGAAAACGCATGGTAACCTTTGGCCCGAAATCCTAAGTTTGACCACGCCCAAATCGTGCCAAGGTATGCCATGCCCACGGCATGCCAACCTATCCGCGCCACCATGCTGGCCTTCCCTATGCGGCTACTAAAACGAAGGCGTGCGACAATCAACGACCCCCCCTTCAATCCCAGGATCAAATCCTAACCATCCAAGGTTACCAGACAACGCATGGTAACCTTTGGCCCGAAATCCTAAGTTTGGCCACGCCCAAACCGTGCCAAGGCATGCCATGCCCATGCCATGCCAACCTAGCCGCGCCACCATGCTGGCCTTCCCTATGCGGCTACTAAAACGAAGGCGTGCGACAATCAATGGTCCCCCTTCAATCCCAGGATCAAATCCTAGCCATCCAAGGTTACTAGACAACGCATGGTAACCTCTGGCCCGAAATCCTAAGTTTGGCCACGCGCAAACCACGCCAAGGCATGCCATGCCCATGACATGCCCAGCCGCGCCACCATGCTGGCCTTCCCTATGCAGATACTAAAACGAAGGCGTGCGACAATCAACGGTTCCCCTTCAATCCCAGGATCAAATCCTATCCATCCAAGGTTACCAGACAATGCATGGTAACCTTTGGCCCGAAACCTTAGTTTGGCCACGCCAAACCGCGCCAAGGCATGCCAACCTAGCCGAGCCACCATGCTAGCCTTCCCTATGCGGCTATTAAAACAAAGGCGTGCGACAATCAACGGTCGCCCTTCAATTTCAGGAGCAAATCCTAGCCGTCCAAGGTTACCAGACAACGCATGGTAACCTTTTACCCAAAGTCTAGTTTGGCCACGCCAAGGCATGCCATGCCAATGGCCTGCAAACTTTGTCGTGCCATCATGATGGACTTCCCTACACAGCTATCAAAAACGGAAGCGTGCAACGATCAACGGCTACCTTTCCGATTAAGATACAAAATCTCGACCGTCGAAGGTCGCCAAGCTAGCAAGTCTCCCAAGCTCGACTTGCCAGGCAACAACCATGTTATATGTTTTCACGAAAATGTTCGAGACATCAAACCACAACCGGGGATCTTCTTTGGGTTTTGGTTTGGCGGTTTCGACGTCTTGCGTACACTATGCCGTAATAAGAAAGTGTAATAAGGATGAAGCGGTTAAGTAAATAGGGAAGTAATGGTGAAACTCTTTTCTTTTATGGAACATCAATTCCATGCGTTAACTGTTACCACCTCCTCCCATTTACTCACCCATTATTCCATTCCTTAATGAGACCAATAAGACGTTTCACTCCGACTTGTAGAAATAGGTCTTACCTATTTCCACAAAGAGGAACAAGTTCGGTCAAGGATCAGACGACACTAAGAAAAACGTTTGGCTAAGCTCTCCCATCTGTTAGCTTCCCATTTTCTGATACAAGTCGTGAAACCACTACTCTTCCAGAATCGACCTGGTCTCAACACTTTCTTCGCTTCCCTCCCCAAAACCAACCCATTCTCCTCCTCTTTGTGACCGAAGCAAGTCGGAACGGCCATTTCTGGTTTAGGCCGGATTTGTGCAGATTGATCTCTCGAATCTAAAGTACTCCCGTAGAAGTACATTGTTTAGGGTCTAAATTCGTTTCTCACCCACACACCAAATTACCAAAATCGGTGAAACCATTTTCACCCTCAAACAATTGGCGACCACAGTGGGAGATTGATCTTTCGGTTACAATGTCAATTTTCGACCATCGATTTCATGCTTTGACCCAGACATCAAGACGGTAGAAGCAGGCGATCCGCTTAGGGATCGACGACTTAGTTACCAGACAACCCGATTATCAGTCTTGACACGGCAAGGGATGAATGGGGACTGCCTAGAGTTTAAAAGCGAACGATCCAACCAGTCTTGACGCGGCAATGGGCGAATGGGGACTTCCCAGAGGTTAAAAGCAAAATGATCCGCTCAGGGATCGACGACTCGATCATTAAGTGACTCAGGGACGACTGGGGACTTTCCAGAATCGCGGTGTTTCCCACGAAATTCGGACTTGCACCTGACTCGTTTTCGTTAGCAGATCCAAAAAACCGAGTAAGTCTTGCCTAGAAAAAAATACATGGTTTACTATTTCAAGTTTTCATGGGAATGATAAAACCGATAGCCATGTTATGCTTCATCCTATGTCATCTACGGACACCCAACGTTCATGTTTCCATATCTTCCCTGGGATGTTTGTGTTACTTACAATCATAACCAAAAACGACATCATCCTAAAATAGTTCATCCAGAATAATAATCCAAAACCCTCATAGGTAACATTTGTCTATTAACCCAAAAATCCAGAAAATCAAAACCATAAGCCAGGCGTTCCATTTGCCTTTCGAAAAAAAAAAAAAAAACAAAACAAAACAAAAAGAATTTGGAAGATGAAGTGCATTCAAAGGAAGCCATTCAACGGTGTTTTGCTCTTCTCAAAGAAGGCGTCCTTCATCATTTGGAGGACCGCCTGTTTCAACTCCAACTCTTTGGACAGCCTTTCGACCTCCGCTTCTTGTTGTTTGACCACGTCCGCGGAAGGACCTTTGGTCACCTCGGCCTGCGACTTTTGGATCTCAGAGAAACCATAACGCCCGTTAGCCGTGGAATCGGCCACCTACCCGTACGTACCTACTTTGCATAATAACGATTACTAGTCACTATTCATGAGGTAGCCGACACTACTACGATGATATTCGAAGAGAAGAACAAGTACTTCTACAAGTTTATGAATGCCATACCTATGGCTAGGGTATACACCAACACAAGAAAACAAATTGGAAGAGAAACGCTGGAGTACGGACCTGGAATATGCTTGACCACTTTATTGCTACCGCGCCACGCCAAGATAGCATCGTGCCAAGCCAGCCGATCTACGCCACGCCAAGCCAACGTCGTGCCAAGCCAGTGCCCATTCCAAGCCGATCCAGCGCTAACAGCTTGCATCCTTCCAGCGCTAACAACTTGCATCTTCCCAGCGCCAGCAGCTTGCATCCTTCCAAAGATTTCTCTTAAAAGCTCAGTAGGAGGGAATCAGCAATCCAATTTCATCACACGTAGAGATCAGGAACGACTTCTCCAAAATCGAGGCAAGGAGATCAGCAACCCCCCTGAGTTCACAAAGACTCTCTTCCTGTCAGGAGATGCATGATTTCGGGGACTTCGCCCACAAAATTGTGCAGTCTATGGTGGAACATTTATGAGAGATTTTATGTTTTACCAAGGCGCAACGTCAAGACATATTTGCAGCCATCAACCGCGCTATGTCAGGAAAATATCTACTTCCGCGTTATGTCACTATAGATGGAACAGGGGACTCCTAACCACTGTTCGCTTGAAGGGTGTCTAGTTTGACATCACACTGATTGATGCAGCCTCTCCGCTTCAACGTCCTCCATCAGCGGCTCGCTTCAACGTTCATTTCAAAGATTCGCTCCGCTTCGGCATTCTCTCCGCCATTTGCTCCAGGATCGAAGCCGAAGCTTCGGCGTTTGTCTTCATAAGCTTCAATGTCCTCTCCAAGAGCCGAAGCCGCTTCAACGCCACACTCCTCCCTGTCAAGGATCGTGATCACATCCATCCACGGATCGCAGTTGTGGCCACTTTTTGATCCATCTCGCCAAACCCCGTGGTCATGGACAGTTTACCCGCTTACGCATACAGCCGATCCCTTTGCTTCCATGGATGCCCATACAATTCCAGTCGACCTACTTTGTTACCACGACAATGTAGTCTCTTCGATTACATCTACTACCAAGAAGCTGTTACCACTCATTTGTTGATACCAGCAGAGCTTCACCACAGCAGCAATCGCTACAAAGATGAAAACATATAAACCATACTTGGGGACTGAGGATATACACGGAATCCCTTCACTGTCAAAGCTCATAAGACACAGTCAACCAAAAGGCCATAGCCACAACAAGGTCATCTACTCTTCAAGGTGCAGCGCAAGAATATCATCACCTCTCTGTCTACAAGACGCGTTCAACACTTTACGAGGCCGCGGAGGATCCCAAGCCTGCTCAGAGGAAAACAACTTCAGAAACCGAAGAAAAATACGACTGGGGACTTCTCATCGCAATCCATCCCGACGACCATCAAAGACTCATGAGATAACTCCAGAGACGCGGCTGAAACATTTTCTTGAAGAAACAGAGGGAGCCATGATAAACAACACAACTCTCTCATTCCTACCACTTCACTATCCAGAATATTTCATCATATAATTTCTGAGCATCCCAGCGTCACATCCAGAAGAGTACGATAATCTTATAGAAAATCCCGTGGACGTGGATTCAAGGCGATGCAATGAAAGTAGACTACACATGGGGACTACCAACATGGGACGGTTTCACTCCCCTTAACCTGGTTATTTTTGATTTCAACATCGTCACTGTCGAAGTTTCACGAGCCGCAGGAATTTCTCAACATGAAGCCGTACGTATGCATCGAAGACTCCAAAAGCACGCCACAAAGATACATTCACATATTCGGCCATGCCATCGGATCTAACAGAAGTATAACTGAGGGTTGCCCACTGGATCCCATTCCATACGATAGTCCAAGATTCGAAGACTTGATAGCAGCACATCGGCAACAGAATGTCTCCCAACTCATCTATTTCACCTTGTGTCTTTGGAAGATTTCTACCATACAATCATCCACGACATATCATCATCGCGATCAGAAGGTCCAGAAGCTAAACAACCTAAAGTCAAGAAAGGACCGACAACGCAACAACAATATCCAAGATTAGCGCTGACATGATCGTCTCCGAGCATGTATTTCATCCATTCATCCCAAGAATGCGGTGGAGTTTTGGTAAATTTTGGAATCCACTGGAGAGACACTACAGACGAAAGCACGGATCCAGACGAACAATAAAAGAGGGTCGATACCTATTTTCATGCGGACAAAGTTTCTAGAGTTTGAACAGAATGAAGACTCCTTCTTACTCCATGAACAGGAATAGATGACTGGGCGCAACTATACCACTCGGGCCCGCAACTTCCCTCCAGAATTCTTCTTGAGTTTTACTGTCGTGCCATTTTCACCTCCTAGACAACCTCAAAACATAAATATTTTCGCGTTGGGGATAGGAAATTCTTTTCCGAACAGATGGAGGGGCGGACCGTCAAAATCCGAGTTCGTACGAGAATTCTACGACAATTCTACTAAGGAGCGCTAATTAGGGTTTCAGAATGCCAAACCCAAATTTAGACAAAGTTGTGCCATCACCACCATTCGATAGCCGAAGTTCCAGCGTCATCACCATTTCCACCATTCCAAGCCGACCAATGCTGACAGCTCCATTGCAAGCCGACCAACGCGTGCGACTCCCATTCCAAGCCGACCAACGCGTGCGGATCCCATTACAAGCCGACTAACGCTTGCGGCTCCCATTCCAAGCCGATAATTTTCATCTCACCACTCCACGGTCTGCACCACCAGTATGATTTATGAAAAGCCGCCAACATGGGAAGAACAAACTCTCTTTACCTCTCAAAAAGGTTAGACGGACTTTCTGGCCATCTTTTCATGACTTATTGTTTCGATCTCTGTTCTAGCCTGTCACCATCTTATTCTTACCTCACAACGCGGCTCCCGTTCCGAGCTAAGCAGGGGACTTAATGTTGATGGTGGTTTTTAGCTTAGGGTTAAAATCGTAAAACTATGCACCTGGCATGACGTCACCATGACCTCTAGCGCATTTATTGACCATTAACACATTTATCGAATCAACTAAAGATGCTTACGTAAGAATTACCGTGGGTACCTTTTTCTTTATATGTATCATGTTCCACGGCAGAACCCCTAACATTGATTGACATCACCTGTAAAAAATCCTAAAATTCTCATGCTACCGCGCCAAGGCATGCCACCATGCCGGCCGCACCTCCGTGCCCAAGCCACCACCGCGCCAAGGCATACCCGGCCATGCTACCGCATCTTCGTGCCAGAAGCACCCGCGCGCCAAGGCATGCCAGCTGCACCTCCGTGCCCAGCAGCACCACCGCGCCAAGGCATGCCAGCCGCACCTTCGTGCCCAGCAGCACCACCGCGCCAAGGCATGCCAGCCGCACCTCCGTGCCCAGCAGCACCACCACGCCAAGGCATGCCATGCCTACGGCATGCCAACCTAGCCGCGCCACCTTACTGGCCTTCCCTATGCGGCTACTAAAACGAAGGCGTGCGACAATCAACGGCCCCCCTTCAATCCCAGGATCAAATCCTAGCCATCCAAAGTTACCAGACAACGCATGGTAACCTTTGGCCCGAAATCCTAAGTTTGGCCACGCCCAAACCGCGCCAAGGCATGCCATGACCACGGCATGCCAACCTAGCCGCGCCACCTTACTGGACTTCCCTATGCGGCTACTAAAACGAAGGCGTGCGACAATCAACGGCCCCCCTTCAATCCCAGAATCAAATCCTAGCCATCCAAAGTTACCAGACAACGCATGGTAACCTTTGGCCCGAAATCCCAAGTTTGGACACGCCCAAACCGCGCCAAGGCATGCCATGCCCACGACATGCCAACCTAGCCGCGCCACCTTACTGGCCTTCCCTATGCGGCTACTAAAACGAAGGCGTGCGACAATCAACGATCCCCCTTCAATCCCAGGATCAAATCCTAGTCATCCAAAGTTACCAGACAACGCATGATAACCTTTGGCCGGAAATCCTAAGTTTGGCCACGCACAAACCGTGCCACAGCATGCCAACCTAGCCGCGCCACCATGCTGGCCTCCCCTATGCGGCTACTAAAACGAAGGCGTGCGACAATCAATGGCCCCCCTTCAATCCCAGGATCAAATCCTAGCCATCCAAGGTTACCAGACAACGCATGGTAACCTTTGGCCCGAAACCCTAAGTTTGGCCACGCCCAAACCGCGCCAAGGCATGCCATGCCCACGGCATGCCAACCTAGCTGCGCCACCATGCTGGCCTTCCCTATGCGGCTACTAACACGAAGGCGTGCGATAATCAACGGTCCCCCTTCAGTCCCAGGATCAAATCCTAGCCATCCAAGTTTACCAGACAACGCATGGTAACCTCTGGCCCGAAATCCTAAGTTTGGCCACGCCCAAACCGCGCCAAGGCATGCCATGCCCAAGGCATGCCTAGCCGCGCCACCATGCTGGCCTTCCCTATGCGGCTACTAAAACGAAGGCGTGCGACAATCAACGATTCCCCTTCAATCCCAGGATCAAATCCTAGCCATCCAAGGTTACCAGACAATGTATGGTAACCTTTTGCCCGAAACCACGCCAAACCGCGCCAAGGCATGGCATGCCAACCTTGTCGCGCCACCACGTTGGCCTTCCCTATGCGGCCACTAAAACGAAGGAGTGCAACAATTAACGGCCACCCTTCCACCTTATATGCAAATCTTAGTCGTCCAAGGTCGCCATCCAATGCATGATAACGTTTGGCCCAATGCCAAAACCCTAATTTTGGCCGCGCCTAAACTATGCCTCCTCGGGCCCGCAACATCCCTCCTGAATTCTTCCTGAGTTTTACTGTCGGGCTGTTTTCACCTCCCGAACGAGTTCAAAACCTAAATATCCTAGCGTACGGAGATAGGAAATTCTTTTCCGGTCGATTTGAGGGGAGGACCGTCAAAATCCGAGTCCGTACGAGAATTCTACAGCGATTCTAGTAAAGGGCGCTAATTAGGGTTTTTAAAACGAAGGCGTGCGGCCATCAACGGTCACCCTTCAATACCAGACAACGCATGGTCGCCCTTCCCAAGGTTAGCCCATGCAAGATTGTACGGCAGCCCACCATAATGACGGACTTCGAAGGAAACCAGACCAGCACATACGGGTATGTCAATCTGAATTTATCAGTAGGACCCATTCAGTCAAAAGTGAAATTTGAAGTCATAGAAAATGAGTCGGACTACCATATGATATTAGGGAGACCGTGGCTTCATGACAATAAGGTCATCCCTTCAACGTATCACCAGTGCCTGAAGATCATGCTAAATGAGGGAGTCATCCGTATTCCTGCATCATTGTCTCCGTACGTACCAATATGCGGATTGGAACTGTTCGAGCCAAAAGAAACTCTGCAGGGAAGGTCAGACAAAGTCCTGTGCACCCCACTACCCACGTGGGCTTCAATCCATAAAGAGGACCGACTTGCATCACTGGGGGCTAAGCACCACGACACGCCTTTTCTGACGAGGCGTCCATCTTTATCCGGTGAAGCTTCAACCCATGCTCACACCAAAAGGGAACGCACTTTCGAGGCAAACCGTGATCAGAAGGGGAAGACAATATATCGGCGCCGCTGTTAGCAATTAGCAGGAGAGACTGGCACCCAATCTCTCCGCCCAGTTGAATGCTGCAAGAACGACGAAACACAAGAGGAGGTATTGGACGCTCCGCGACAGCTACAAGATGGCACCAACTCCACAACTGACGAGCCCGAGACTGTTAACATCGGGAATGAAGAATCTCCCAGGCCTGTCTCTATCAGTTCGATTCTTCCGTGGACGAACGTGTGAGTCTTGTCCAACTACTCAAGGAGTACCAAGATGTGTTTGCCTGGACATACGAGGAAATGCCTGGTCTAGACAAAAAATTGGTCACCCATCACCTACATGTCATACCTGGATCCAAGCCAATCAAGCAATCTCCGAGGCAATTCAGACACGAAGTGGAAGAACAAATCAAGAACGAAATTGAAGTTGCTAGTCTGTCAAGCTTCATCGGACCTATTCATCATCCGCCATGGTTAGCTAATGTGGTCCCGGTAAAGAAGAAAACGGACGTATTCGGTCTTTGCGTGGATTTCAGATACTTGAACAAGTGCTGCCCCAAGGACGACTTTCCTATGCCTAACATCGACATGTTAGTAGACGCCACCAGCGGACATGGCATGTTCTCCTTCATGGATGGTTACAGCGGCTACAATCAGATAAGGATGTATGAGCACGATGCAAGTAAGACAGCCTTCCGAACCCCTCTTGGCAATTTTTACTATACTGTTATGCCATTCGGTTTAAAGAACGCCGGCGCAACGTATCAACGTGCTATGACGGCAATCTTCCATGACATGATGCATAAGCAAGTCGAAGACTACGTGGATGATATAGTAGTCAAATCCAAGACTCAAGCTATCCTCACAATGTCGCTGCCATGAACTGTGAAGGAGCTCCAAAACTTTATGGGCAAGGTGAACTTTTGCTTCATTCACCCCCTGCTGAAGAAAGGATCAAGTTTCTTCTGGATCACACTACAACAGGAAGCATTTTAGAGGATTCAACAAATATTGTCATCTCTGAATCATCACAAAGAGTTAGCCTATTATGTAAGCCAGACAAGAGCGAGCATGGGACATCTTCAGATCCACTGAAGCCGACACCTCAAGGGAGCAGCCTCAAGAAGATAATGATGTTCGCGTGTCATGTCGAGAAAGAATTCAGGCGAATCAATCTATCAAAGGATGGTGCATGTCCACCATGTTATGTTGGAGAATCTGCACTTTTGGTCATCCTCTGGACTTCGTGAAGTTATTGGACGCTCATCTACGACAAAGATCTACCCCTTGTAAAGAACAGAGCCTTCAGAATGAAGAGCCTCATGATGTTCGTGGAAGCATATATCCTACCAACAGGCAATACAACCTTCAGCCTTCCATAAGCGGTTTATTTGAGAAGCAAGAGGAAAGCCACCGAGATACAACATCCTGCGCGTCCAAAATCGCTAACTCCAACTCCAAAGCACCATATGCACGATCGCCGTAATGGTGAAACAACGTCCAAGATATTCCATATCCGGATCGATGGTAACTAAATCAATTAGAGACGCTTTGAATTTGTCTCCCGTAGAAGATTTAGTTGCGTTACCAAAAGGAGTATGACGGGCGCTTAGCACCGCCTATCTCAAAGATGAGTCTCATGAACCTAGCGTGACAACATCTATCAAGTCCAAAGCTCACGGATACTCGTGGGTAGGGGATTGTCTCCCTCTTCTCTATTTCATGAAGAAATGTCAAGAAAGCCATCGGTTCCAGTTTATCCCTCTAACAATGAGACGAGCTCTACCACTATATGAAAACTGTCAAGTTCGTGCCCGTAGCTATCACGCCTCTCCCTGCCAGTCTCTTCTGATCACAGCTGCTGCCAGGAACTGTTGTTGCTCGTCGATTAATAACATCCAGAGATTCACCATATCAACGATCATTACGTACAAAAGACCCATCGGCCATACAATATAGAGCCACGTAGACCACGCTTGGGGATTGAGGCTCAGCATGAAATTCCGTTACCGTCAGTCAAGAACTTCTTCAACGCTCCACCCACTAGAAGCTGCATCAAACGCTCTCCAGGACCTGCTTGCTCCATAAGATGCTTCAACGCTCTCAACGGGACCCACACCACGTTCGAACATACAAGGTTCACGTTTGGGAAAAGCAAGCACGCATAGATCCCACGTTCGAGCAAAGGGAAGACCGATGTTGGTTAGCAAGTCCGGTATTGCTCAAGTTTCAAGTTTAGTATTGATCAAGTGACAAGTCCGGTATTGCTCAAGTTTCAAGTCCGGTATTGATCAAGTGACAAGTCCGGTATTGCTCAAGTTTCAAGTCTGGTATTGATCAAGTGACAAGTCCGGTATTGCTCAAGTTTCAAGTCTGGTATTGATCAAGTGACAAGTCCGGTATTGCTCAAGGTATTGCTCAATTTTAAAGTCTGGTATTGATCAAGTGACAAGTCCGGTATTGATCAAGTCACAAGTCCGGTATTGCTCAAGTTTCAAGTCCGGTGTTGGTCAAGGGGAAAGTCCGGGTGTTGGGGTGAGGCAACGGGTTTGGTAATTGGTCGAAGCGAGCACTGGTAGGCCCCAAGCAAAGCGAGGCACGCGGCAGCTCCCACTTGATCGGGCATATCCAGCTCCAAATTGGTCAAGCGGCACAAGTAGGCCCCAAGAAAAGCAGGCACGCGGCATCTCCCACTTGATCAGGCACATCCAGCCCCAAATTGGTCGAAAAAGGCACAGCCGTCCCCAAGCAAAGAAGGCACGCGGTGGATCCCATGTTCGAGCAAGACGGGCATAACAAGCCCACGTTCGATCAAGCGGGCGCATGATGAGTCCCACGATCGAGCGAAGCGCAGCGCAATGATCCGTTGAAAGGGCACATCAGCCCCACGCTCAAGCGGAACAATCACGAAGAAGGCTCTCGACTAAAGCATGCATAGCAAGGTCGATCGAAGGCAAGACCGACATCATGCTAGGGGAACACTCGCCTGAACGCCTCTTGAACGTGACATGATCTAAGGACAGGACGAATCATCTCTCCTGGTAACATCTAACTTTGTCTCATAAGTTTTATCTGTATGTGTCACCATCTAATGCCTACCCCGCAATAGTGTAACCATTATGTGCTAGGCAGGGGAATTAATGTTGATGGTGGATTTTAGTTTAGGGCTAAAATTGTAAAACCAAATTTATGCGCTGACATCCTGCAAAGAATAAAGCCGTTGATAAGTGATGAATACTTCTTCACTTTACTAATTCACCTAGAATGGAGCTCCAGTATTTTGTGAATTAAATACACGAAATTCATCCAGGTTGGAGCATGTGGCAACAATCCCATATACCCTGTGAATTTACAGACATTATTAATTAATGCATATCCGACCTTGTATTTTCGTACTCTCACCGGTGCGGCATGACGACCGAGTGTTGTTCTCAGCAGAGCAACACGAACCTCCAAGCATTAATAATGAAGCATGTACGAAATACCTGTACAAGGTTGCAACTCTCGGTGTGTTATACTAGCCCGATTGAGCATACAACTCTCGGTGTGTTATACTAGCCCGATTGAGCATACATCTCTCGGTGTGTTATACTAGCCCGATTGAGCATGTTTGAAACTGGATTTGTCCATATCGATCTCGAAACGATCACAACCATCCAACTTCACCGGCATGATTGGATGGCTTAGATTGAATCCATGACCCCAAGCGGTATTGGAATATTCACTACACGACCCAACGCTGGCCCCGCATGGTCGGCCTCCCCAAAAGGGTGGCATAGCTTGCCAAACCTTCCAAACCAGAGTAGTATGGACGAAAAACCCTAAATTAGGGTTTGCGACACATTACATGTATCGCAAAACAGTCTCAACCATCCATCTTCGCAGGCATAGATGGAGGGTGTAGATGTAGATTCAAAGGGCCCAGAGCATGTCAACACAAATACCGTGGGCCCGCTTACATACCTGACTGATCGGTCAGGACCAACTATGGTTGGTCGTCTTGATTCGTGCGCCCCAAACTGGGTATGACACACGGCTGGCAAAACCTAATTAGGGTTTGTGTCGCGATCACGAGCGTCCCTTTTCTCCTGCTCGGATGAAGGGTCCAGGAATAGACTAAGCAGGTCCGGTAAGTATCAACACGATCACTGCGGGCCTACCTATCTCCACACCCGATCGGCCAAGACCAAACTTGGCTGCACACCTCGATTCGCACGCCCAAGCTAGGCGTGGTCACACTTCCCAACCACAAACTGATCTCGACCGCTCAAATTTGCCGGACAAATTGAGTGGCTTAGATCATGTTTCTATGGGACAATGAAGTACAGGCGTGTACACCATCCCACCGTATGCACGCCAGACTGATCGGCCAAGACCGACCAAGCTTGGTCGTCTTGAAACGCGCGCCCGAAGTGGGCATGATGAGCGGCTTTTGCGGCACCAGATTTCAGTTGCAAATTGATCTCGACCACTCAACTTCGCCGGAAAAATTGAGTGGCCCAGATCACACTTTCACGAGATAATGAGGTATGGACGCCTACACCGTCATGCCGTTTACACACATGCACGATCGACCCTGCCAAAATTGTATCCCAAGCTTGGATTCGACCAAGCTGAAGAGTGATGCTTGCGCACCTCTTCAAAAACCCTAATTCCACCAACGGTCGCAGATGAGTGTCTCAAAGATCATCTCGTCCGTCCAACTTAACCGGCTTGGTTATACAACCCTGGTCAGGAGTTAATTGGTCAGTGAGGCGTCATGGTGATCACCACCCGTCACTTTACCACACCATGATGCTGTACCTGCATAGAATACACACGGTACTTCACAAGTATCGACTTTCTAAATAACTTAGTTATTTAATCTAGCATTACATGCTACTTTCTGTGGGTCCCACGATCCACACACTCGAGACATCAATCATGTCACGAACTGGGGGATACATACTGGGGTATTGGTCTGGCGGTTTACAGCGTGCAGCGTGCAACGCGCCATCACAAGAACGTGTTAGGAAGTCATGGACGGTTAGAGATGACAGGAGAAGTGGGCAAGATTGGTCGTGTAATACTAACACACAACTCCACTACTCCATCACTCCACTTCCTTCACTTCCCACGAGAGACGTGAATAAGGCTCAAATGACTTGTATAAATAGGTTCTCCTCCCTATTTCCAAAAACAGAACAAGTCCAGACAACGAGAGGCAAGTGTTGATACAATCGTATTCAAACACGGAATCGATAGCTTACATCCTGCAAACCAGTCCAGCTTTCTGATACAAGTCATACATAGCCAACACCTTCACAATCTCAACACCTTCTTCGCTTCCCTCCCTAAGATCAACCCCATATCCTTCACTTTGTGACCGAAACAAGTCTGGAACGGGCATTTCTTGGTTTAGGCCGGATTTGCACAGATTGATTTCTCGAATCTACAAGCACTCCCCTGCAGTGCATTTGTTTAAGGTTTAGACTTATTTATCATCCACACACCCCATATTACCAAAACCGGTAGAAATAGTTTTCACCCATAAACACATATACAAGGGAACCAGTGGTCGATTTTATTAAATTTATTCCGGTTGGTCTAATGGTCTGGTCTCTATTTCTTTTTCTTTTTTTTTTCTTTTTTTTTTTTTGTATCTCAATCACTCTGTTTCACCCTAGCAGTGGTAACAACTTGAATCGTGAGCCCCACCTAATCACTTAGAGAAACATATTTTAAAGAAAATAAAATAAAAATAGAAGTGAAAAGGATTCAACGAGATATGGCGAAACTACCATGTTTTTTCTTTAATTCTAACACCTGAGCTCTGTGTTTTTATGAATAGACTCTTTAGATGTTTCCATCTAATCAGATTGGTTCCTCAACTCCTACAACCAAAATGCTTCCATCCACTTAGATTGGTTAGTGTCATCCTTAATAAGCATAAATTTCTAGGCTCTGGAGTTTATTTATTGTAACAAAAAGGTAACAAAAGTTTCTACCCCACCTCCAAAATTAAATCTAACATTGTCCTCAATGTTTCTATAAAGAACAGTACCAAAAATATAAGTAACATGAGGAAATAGTAAAGAGAGAAGTCGAAAAGATAGTACCTAGGTGAAGTGTAACCAAAAACCTACAAAAATAATATACAACATACAAACCGCCTCGATGGTCAATCAAGGTAAACAGGGTCCTCCAGAGGGACCTCCTCAACATCACCTGTAGGAAAAGGTTCTAAAAAGGGCTTCAATCGCTGACCGTTAACATTTGAAGAACTACTACCATCTGGTGTCTCAATCTCAATAGCGCCATGAGGAAAAACAGTACGGACCACAAAAGGACCGGTCCACCGAGAGCGCAACTTCCCAGGGAATAGATGCAAACGAGTGTCATACGTAAGAACATTTTGACTCGGAGAAAATGACTTTCGTAAAATATTCTTATCATGCACAAGTTTCATTTTATTCTTATACTCCTTAGCACTATCGTATGCATCTCTACGAATCTCGTCCAACTCATTGAAATTTGGAGCTTTCGTGAGCTCCCGCCTTGTCAAGTGAAAAGTTTAGCCGCTTAATAGCCCAATAGGCTCTATGCTCTAAGTCGATAGGAAGGTGACATGCCTTGCCAAATACTAGACGATAAGGTGACATTCCAATGGGTGTCTTAAACGCAGTACGATAAGCCCATAAGGTATCAGTAAGCCTCGACGACCAGTCTTTCCTATTGGGATTAACTGTTTTCTCTAAAATACGCTTAATTTCCCTATTGGAGACCTCTATCTGACCACTAGTCTGTGGGTGATATGGGGTAGCTACTTTGTGGGTAATACCATATTATTTCATTAAAAGAGCAAACGGTCTATTACAAAAGTGTAAACCTCCATCACTAATTATAGCTCGCGGCGTACCAAAACGTGTAAGTATGTTTTCTTTCAAAAACTGGACTACGACCCTCTGGTCATTTATTTTACACGGAACCGCCTCAAACCACTTAGACACATAGTCTACAACGACAAGTATGTAAAGATAACCAAAAGAATTAGGAAATAGACCCATAAAATCAATGCCCCACACATCAAAGACCTCAATCACTAAAATAGTGTTCAAAGGCATCATATTTCTACGGGAAATGGTTCCTAACCTCTGGCAACGCTCACAAGAAACACATGACTATGGGAGTCTTTAAACAACGAAGGCCAGAATAAACCACACTGCAATATCTTAGCAGCAGTCTTCTTAGCACTAAAATGACCCCCACATGCATGTTCATGACAAAAGGAGATAATACTTTGGGTGATCACTCTCGTGTACACATCTCCTAATAACTGTCCTGGACAATACTTAAACAGATAAGGATCGTCCCAAAAGAAATGCTTAACCTCGGCTAAAAACCTAGATTGCTCTTGCTTACCCCAATGTTGAGGCATTCGACCAGTAACAAGATAATTCACTATATTCGCATACCAAGGCGATTGGGAAACAGAGAACAATTGTTCATCAGGAAAGCTATCCCTTATAGGAAGAGAATCATTAGGAGAACTAACAACTAGCCTAGACAAGTGGTCTGCTACTACATTTTCGGCACCCTTTTTGTTTCTAATGTCTGGACAAAATTCTTGTAACAAAAGGATCCACCTAATCAATCTAGGTTTGGTATCCTTCTTAGACAAAAGGTATTTCAAAGCAGCATGATCGGTATAGATTACGATCTTAGAACCTAATAGGTAGGATGTAAACTTATCCAAGGCAAACACGATGGCTAACAGTTCCTTCTCGGCAGTTGTATAGTTCATTTGGGCATCATTCAGAGTTTTGCTAGCATATTAAATCACATGAAGTAATTTGTTTTCCCGCTGACCTAGCACAACACCTATAGCATAATCTGAAGCATCACACATAATTTCAAAGGGTAGGTTCTAGTTAGGTGCCTGGACTATCGGGGCAGTAGTGAGTAAATTCTTAAGCTTCTCAAAAGACTCTAAACAAGCATCATCAAAGATAAACTTAACATCTTTTGCAAGCAAATTGCAAAGAGGTCTAGAAATCAAGCTAAAATCCTTAATGAATCGACGGTAAAAACCTGCATGCCCTAGGAATGACCTAATATCTTTTACGGTTTTGGGACCTGTAAAGTCTTAATAAGGTCAACTTTGGCTTTATTTACCTCTATACCCTTTGAAGAAATGATGTGCCCTAACACAATTCCTGATTTAACCATGAAATGGCATTCTTCCCAATTAAGCACTAAATTCTTTTCCTTACACCTAGTCAACACTAATGTCAAATGATGCAAGCACTCATCAAAAGATGAACCAAACACTGAAAAATCATCCATAAAGACCTCTAGAAACCGTTCTACCATATCGGAAAAAAATATGCTCATCATACAACACTGAAAAGTCGCAGGGGCATTACATAGCCCGAAAGGCATGCGTCTATACGCAAAGGTACCAAAGGTACAGGTAAAAGTGGTTTTCTCTTGGTCTTCTGGGGCAATAACGATCTGATTATAACCGGAGTAGCCATCTAAGAAGCAATAATGACTATGTCCAGCTAATCTCTCTAGCATTTGGTCGATAAAAGGAAGGGGAAAGTGATCCTTCCTTTTGACCTTGTTCAATTTCCTATAGTCGATACAGACACGCCATCCCGTGGTCACTCGGGTTGGGATTAACTCATTATTATCATTCTGGACTACAATGATACGATTTCTTGGGGACAACTTGAACGGGCTGACCCACTTATCATGCGAAATTGGGTATATAATACCTGAATCTAACAACTTAAGCACCTATTTTCGAACTACCTCTTTCATGTTAGGGTTCAGTCGACGTTGCATCTCCCTAGAAGGTTTGGAGTCTTCTTCTAAACGAATCTGATGCATACACACAGTGGGACTTATACCCTTAATGTCTGCTATTGTCCACCCTAAAGCTTCCTTATTGTCTTGAAGTACTTTTACTAGCCTACTTTCCGATCACTATCCAAATCGGGAAGCTACAATCACAGGTAAAGTCTCGGATGGGCCTAAAAACACATACTTTAGAGTGTCGGGTAGTGGTTTTAGGTCCAACTTAGAGGCTCTTTTAAAGAAGGAATTAAGGTAGTCTCGAGAACCTGGTAATGGTTCGAACCTAGCTTTCCATTTATCGAGTGTCTAACACGGGGTAGAATCTAATAGAGCATTCACTTGTTCAATAGTGCTATCGTCATCAAAATCTAAACCAAAATGGGATAGACAACTTTCTAATGGGTCTTCAGATAAAATGTTTGGTAATGACTCCTGAACTAAGGCTTCTATCATGTTCACCTCTTCAACACATGTGTTATCTAGCTCATAAGGTAGCTTACTGACATTAAAAATGTTCATCTCCATAGTCATATTACCAAAATATAAATTCATCACACCATTTCAACAGTTAATGATTGCATTAGATGTATCTAAAAATGGGCGACCTAAAATCACAGGTATCTGGTTCTCTGGGTCAGGGACAGGTTGGGTATCTAGGACCACGAAATCCACTGGATAAATAAACTTGTCGACCTCAATAAGAACATCCTCAATAACACCTCAAGGAATTTTAATGGACCTATCGCCTAACCGCAATGTCATCTGAGTAGGTTTTATTTCACCAAGTCCTAGCTGTAAGTACACATGGTATGGCAGTAAGTTCACACTGGCTCCTAAGTCAAGTAAAGATTTTTCCACCCGGTGTTTACCTATTGTACAAGCAATGGTTGGGGAACCTGGGTTTTTGTACTTTGGAGTTGTGGTCTTCTGAATGATGAAACTTATGTGACTAGATAAAAAGGCTTTCTTATGGACGATAAGTTTTCGCTTTCGCTTACACATATCCTTAAGGAACTTGGCATAAGCAGGAATTTGCCTAATTGCATCTAATAAAGGAAGGTTTATGGTAACTTGCTTAAAAACCTCCAATATATCATTAAAGTTCGATTCCTTCTTTGTTGGTACTAATAGTTGGGGAAACGGGGCTCTAGGCACAGAATCAGACCTCTCGGGAACCGAATTGGCATCGTCAGAAATTTTATCAGTCCCCTCAGCTAGTGGTGGTTACGAGGGTGAGATCTGAGGGGTGAACTACAAAGTATGTTCATTATCGGGCATGGTTACCCGATTGTCTACTACTCTACCACTCCTAAGGGTTCTAATAGCATTGTTTGAACCGATGGTTTTGCACCTACTTCATGAACTCCTCTAGGATTGGGATTAGTCGACTAGGGAACCTTCCATTATCTCTCTCACTTAAGGTCTTAGCTATTTGGCCGACTTGAAGTTCTAACTTAGCAAGAGTCTGAGCATTAGTTTGAAAGTTCTGCTTGGTTTCTTGTTGAAAACTAACATGGCTCTGTGCTAACATTTCCTGAGTTTTTGCTAACATCTTAATAGATTCCTCTAAGCTAGTCGTTTTATTTTCTGGGCCTGAAGAATTCTTAGTGTAACCAAAACCTGGGGGAGCATTAGAATTACTAAACTGACCTTGACTCTGGCCCTTAGACCAAGAAAAGTTCAGATGGTTTCTCCAACCAGGATTATAAGTTTCTGAATATGGGTCAAAATTTTGACGATTATCAAATCTAGTGTTATTATAGAGAGCATTGGCTTGCTCTTCATTATTCTGGCCTTCCCAAAAAGGCTCCAATCTACCACTAGCTAGTGTGACCCACTTCTAAAGCTTCTAACCTTTTCGCTATAGCAGCAATTTTGGCATCTGATTCAAAGCTTCCTTCTACCCTATTAACGTTTCCTCTGCCTAGAAGAATTATTTTCTGGGGTCCCCTATTACTTTCCCATTGTTGGGTCTTTTCGGCGATTTCATGCAAATATGTCATCGCATCATCAACTGTTTGGTTTTCAAACCCACCTGTACACATAGATTCTACTGTGGTTGTAGTGGGATAATCTAATCTGAACTAACCTAACCTTTTCTAGACCATGATGAGGACATTGGGCTAATAGATCATTGAACCTTTCCAAATACCTATACAAATATTCTCCCTCCTGTTGAGAAAACGTGCAAATTTGCGTCCTAATAGACGATGTTTTGTGCCTAGGGAAAAACTTGTTCAAAAAGGCAGATGTAAGTTGTTCATATGTTTTAATTGAACCAGAAGCCAAACTATATAGCCACGATTTAGATTTATCTTTCAAGGAAAAAGAGAATAACCTAAGTTTCAAAGCATCATCGTCAAGGTTTCTAATCTTTAGGGTACTACAAATTTCTCCAAAATCCCTAACATGGAAATAGGGGTTTTCATTTTCTTTCCCTAAGAAGATTAGGAGAAGCTGTAAGGTCCCAGGTTTAAGTTCATAATTTTCTGCTTCAGCTAACTTGATACACGAGGGACGAGTAGTCCTAGTCGGGTTCAACAAAGCTTTTAAAGTTGTCATTTCTGGCACTATCGGAATATTAGGGATTGTCTCCTCAAACAGACGTTCAAAAACGGACTCTTCAAAAATTGGACTTTCTAAATTGAGGTAATCGAGACGCTTAGAACTACTAGGTTTATCTTTAACAAATCTACCTAGGGCGTCTCTTTTACGTTCAGGCATGCAAAAGAATAATGAAGGGGATTCTATGCAATCACAAAACAAGGCTGACTCAACCAAATCAAACCTATTGATTTCTAGCAAACAAAAAGCATGATGGCTCCACTTAGATTGTTTCTAGACCAGCTTCTAATCTTCTGAAAAGAAACTAGGTACAATTTTAGCAAACCTCGTGGGACGATCCGAATAAAGTAAGTTGAAGAGAAGTATGAGAAGCTCTGGGGAGATTTGATACCCCCACCTCTGTGGCAACGCTTTCCTGGGTTACAAGGCGGCTCTAATTGACTTCCAGTAATCTTCCTGAACTTTGAGCTAGGCTAACAAAATACCCAATACAATCCTTTTGAATGACTTTCCTATAAGCTCGTTACCTTATTGGTCTCGTTCTAGTCAAAATTTTAAGGCTTAGGTTTGCGTAGGTTACATGTTCCTAAGGCGGGCAAGAAGAGAACGGTGATGAAATCCGAACCCTTATCTTGTATGGCCAGGCCTTTCCCTTTACTAGAAAAATAAATGTCCGTATTCAGTCCTCAACATATAAGCATACGAAGGAGTCTAGTAACTCGCTGACTGAAGTGATTTTATTGTTGTTGTAGAAAGTGGTAAGAAAGATGTCGTTCCTCTCAGACTTGTGAAGGATTTTTTTAGATTCAAAAAAAACTAGAAAACTCTGACAAAGATGTTATCAATATTAAAAGCACCGAGACTCAGGATTCCACTATTTTCCAACTTTTGTGTGATTCAATATTAATAATTATCATGCAATTCATACATTCAATTGATTCTTAAATATTGCCAATAGTAGATTTTCAAAACACTAGTTGTTAAACTCAACAATGGAACATCAAGAGCCCTAAGATAAGCATGCACCATCAAGTGAAAACACAACGAGTTAGCAAAAATCATTATTTCAATTTCGATTCAATGCAAATAATCATAAAAAGAATTGCAGAAATTAATTAAAGATATATTACCACATATTTGTTGGGAAAATAGCTTCCTCCGTCGCCTCAGCAAAGGGGTTTAGCTCCTCATGTTATTCACGTGCTCAAAATAGTTGTTCATAGCTCAAATAGGTGAAAAACAAGAGAAAACTAATAAATCAGGCAGTTTGCAACGCTGAAGAGGCGTTACAAACAGATCTGTTATGAAGAAATAAGACGCCTTATAAACGATACTTCGTTGTGCTGCTTAAATAAGATCGCCTCGTTAGTCTGTTCTTCGTGTTCTTGAAAACGACACTTCTGAAGCGTCAGTTCTTCGTCTTCTTCACTGCGCTGCGTATTCTTCCTGCAACTCCTCTCGCTTTGATTCTGCAGCCTCCAATCGACCCCAAAAAAATCCCCCAAAGTATCCGTCACCTCTGTTGGGACTCTTACAGCCCCTTTTATACACCACAGGCCTCTCCTAACTCGAGTAAATCCTTCCAAGTATATACTTTTCTTTTCCACAAAGTCACGGATTTATTGCTTCAGGATTGATTTCTTTCCTTATTTTTCTTCTCTTACGCGTCTTATGCTTCATCCAAACTCCTTTCAAAGATATAGTATGACCTAAACTGCACGCAACTTCCATATATACTCGGAAAAAATATCTCGAGAAACTCCATTCCCTGTTTAGTCGTGATTACGTGTAACTCCCTTGTTTTTCGATTCAAAACCCATTACCAATCCTGTGTTGTCCTAACAGGCTAATTCGAACCCAATCCAGCGAGAAAATCCGATTATTAACTCAACCAAATTCAATACAGCACGTACGCAGAGAGCTGTGACCATTTTCCCGCCAAATTTAGTTTTTCAAACGGAGAAGATGACCTCCCCCTATCCAGACTGGGGGTGCGAATAGCAAGTGGTCACCCCTTAGTAATTGAGGTGCCCCTTATCCAAATGAGGGGTCCGAATAGTAATTTTCTCCCACGAGCGCAAATACCACTTTTCGAGCCAATTTTCCCGCAAAAGCTTATTTCTCCAAAAACACCTACAAAGACATAAAATACCAAAATAAGCGCAAAATCGAGTACTAACATTGGAAGAGAATTGAGACTAATATAGACACATAAATGCGTCTATCAAATACCCCCAAACTTATTATTTGCTAGTCCCGAGCAAATCAAATCTACAAAATAAAATCCTAACTCACTGTCGCAGGCATAAATCGATTGCATTTAGCGTATGCAACAAGCCTTTAAACCCCTAGGTGGCCCTAATGGCCGAGTTATAGTCTCGGGAGGGTTTACCAGAGATATACCCACAAAACCTTTATACCAGGACCTTAGCTATCTACATGAGAACCTTGGAAGGCATTAAAGAATCTCCTTGGTTGGCATACTTATTGACTACAGGAGGAAGTACCCTGATGCGAAATTCCAATTGTTGTACACGAGTTTGCACTCAAGCATACTAAAATTCATATATAAGACACAGAGCTCTACTAAGATAGTTTCTGAACATCATAACCGGAGTCAACAATCACATGGATAGATTAAGAAATGGATATAGAAAAACATAGATGGTTTTGATGTTGACTAAGGTGAACGGTGTTTCTCATATCTGTCTGAAGGCCACTGCCAAAACGAACCTATCCTAATGGACTGAGATACTGGTCTGGACTAATATCAACACACTGACATATACAAGGGAACCAGTAGTCGATAATCCTAATTCTAGATCAACACAACTGGCATATACAAGGGTTCCAGTGGTCGACTTTATTGAATTTATTCCGGTTGGTCTGATGGTCTGGTCTCAATTTTTTTTTTTTTTTTTTTTCAATTTTTTTTTCAATTTTTTTTTTTTTTTTATATAAATCACTCTATTTCACCCTAGCAGTGGTAACAACTTGAATCGTGAGCCCCACCTAATCACTTAGAGAAACATATTTAAAAAAAACAAAATAAAAATAAAAGTGAAAAGGATTCAACGAGATATGGCGAAACTACCATGTTTTTTTCTTTAATTCTAACACCTGAGCTCTGTGCTTTTATGAATAGACTCTTTAGATGTTTCCATCTAATCAGATTGGTTCCTCAACTCCTACAACAAAAATGCTTCCATCCACTTAGATTGGTTAGTGCCATCCTTAATAAGCATAAATTTCTAGGCTCTGGAGTTTAATAATGCAACTAAAAGTTTCTCCCATACCCCCAAACTTAAATCTAACATTGTCCTCAATGTTCTAAAGATAAAATTAAAAGCATGAACAAGGAGAAACTGTTACCATTTGAAGCAAAAGAGATAAGGAAGATATTATCGTGTCGCATGAATATTGGGTTACCTCCCAAGAAGTGCTAAGTTTAACGTCTTCAGCCAGACATTACGTACCCATAAAATGGCTAATTACCCTTTCAAATCGTATATCAATAGTCGAAACAACCGTGGATCATCAAAATCAATTAAAGCGCCACAATTATGAGACAACTGCACCAAATCGAAAAATGAACAGCATGAGCACATCCTCATCCAAGGTTTCCTGCAAGACAACTGGGTTTTTCTGTGGTTCCCACTTGGGCTTCATATGAGTGTCTTGATAAACGGATTTATCCAAAAATCGAGTCTCAAATAGCTGGATTTCCTCCTGGATAGTATCAGGAGGATCGGGTTGTGGATTCGGAAGAGACTCAGGTAATACCTCAGACACACTAGGCTCGAGTCCCAAGTTACGGACTTCAAATAGGGATACTTGACGATTACTACCCCCAAACTTAGAATTTTCGGTGTCTCTAGATAGACTAGTCACAATATTCCTAATTTCTAGACCATTAGGTTCCTGAAAAAGGTCAATTGCTTTCTCTAATTTATAATCAGGTGGTTCATCCTCTAAATGCATCTGAGGCACACAAACTGTAGGACTTATATGTTTCATATCCTCTATGGGCAACCCTAAAGTTTCCTTATTGTCTTGAAGTGCGGTCACTGGCCTACTCTCATGATCACTATCCAAATCGGAAGCTATAGGCAAAATCTCAGATGGGCCTAAAAATGCATAATTAGGGTCCTACTTAGGAGGATCTCTAGGCTCTTCGAAACAAGGGCTTAAGGTAGATTCAGTAGCTAGTAATGGTTCGAACCTAGATTTCCATTTATCGGTATCTAACATAGGAATAGAATCCAACAGAGCATTTACTTGTTCAATGTTGCTATCATCGTCAAAATCCATGCTAAAATGGGCTAGACAACTCTCTAATGGATCTTCCGATATGATGTTTGGTAATGACTCTTGAACTAAGGTTCCTATCATGTTCACCTCTTCAATGCACGTGTCATCTAGCTCAGAATGCAGCTTATTGACATTAAAAATATTCAACTCAATAGTCATATTACCAAAAGATAGATTCATAATACCATTTCGCAGTTTATGATCGCATTAGACGTAGCTAAAAATGGGCGACCTAAAATCACGGGTATCCGGTTCTCCGGGTCGGGACAGGTTGGGTATCTAAGACCACGAAATCCACAGGATAAATAAACTTTGTCGACCTCAATAAGAACATCTTCTATCACACCACGAGGAATTTTAATGCACTGTCGCCTAACTGCAAAGTGTTATCTTGGTAGGTTTCAATTCACCAAGTCCTAGTTTGTAAGTACACATGGTACGGTAATAAGTTCACACTAGCTCCTAAGTCAAGTAAAGCTTTATCTACCCAATGTTTTCCTATCGTGCAAGCAATGGTAGGGGCACACAGGTCTTTATATTTAGGAGTTGTGTTGTTCTGAATGATCGAACTTACATGACTATCTAAAAAGGCTTTTTAGGGACACTAAGCTTGCGCTTTCGCGTACACATATCCTTAAGGAATTTGGCATGTAGGAAGTTGCCTAATTGCTTCTAGTAACGGAAGGTTTATAGTAACTTTCTTAAAAACCTCCATTATGTCATTAAAGTTGGATTCATTCTTTGTTGGTACTAATAGCTGGGGAAATGGGTCTCTAGTCATAAAATAGGGCCTCTCAGGAACCGAATCGGCATCATCAGAGATTTTATCAGTCCACTCAGCTATGGATGGTCCTGAGGGGTGAACTACAGTATGCTCACTATCGGGCATGGTTACCTCGATTGTCTACTACTCTGCCACTCCTAAGGGTTCTAAGCCGAATTCAAGCGATATGATGGTTTTCGCCTACTTCATGAACTCCTCTAGGGTTTGTTTGTGTTTGACTAGGGAATCTACCTTTTTCTCTCAAGGACTCATTTATCAGACTAACCTGCGTTTTTAACTCCGCAATAGCTTGACTATTTTCTTGCGCTATCCTGTTACTAGTGACCGGTTGTCAGCCGACACAAATATAATTACACTTTCTTACTACTCAAAATATAAATATAGCAAGGGCAAGAAAGGATCGATCCCACAGAGAGGTCTAGGTTGTCGAATTGTTATGGTTTCCTATATAAAACACCGAGGATTTTGTGATTGTGTAAATAAAAATAAACAAAAAGCAAATAAAGTATGCAAATCAAGGATGTGAAATATTGGATAAAGGTTTCATCTTCAATTGTAAACAAGTTTATGAATGTATGAATAGAATTCGTATTTAATCTCGCTATCATCAAAAGCCATGGAATACCTTATTGCAAGAATACTAAGTAAATTTCAAAGTTCATCAACACACACATTAGAGCTGCGTATGTGAAGTCTACCTAAAGAATAACCTAACGCCTTGCGCTAATCAAGTTCAATTCCTAGGAGCATTGAGTTTCAGAAATAGGCTAATCAATGCAATTGAAATACATTGCGCAAACAATTCGGACAAAGGTCAATTTCTACATATGACTACGAGGATGTATCACTACAAACCCTAATCATATCATGCTACTCGTATTCAAGGTTATCGCTCGATGAAAACCCTAAAATAGCTATAGATATGGATGTGAGTTCAATCAATTCTAGACTCAACTAAACAAACATTCAATCGTATTGCAATACTTCAATCATGCAATTATATAACCCGTAGAAATCAAACGATAATATTGAGAGAAAACTAATTCATAAAAATCATAACTTGGTTGCAAAATCCAACTACATCTTCAACCAATAATAAAAACTTAGTTACTCATGGCATAGGAGTTCATAGCAAGAAGAAGGAGAAAGCCTATCATGTTTCTAAACCCTAGCACCAAAAGTATGAGTTCTCCCTAATGGAGATATCTAGGTTTAGAAAAGAGTTTTCTATTTATATGCTTTTCTCCCCATAAGGATACTTTCCCAAAATTAGGTTAATTCTTCTCAAAACCCGTCTCCAAGTTGGTCCACCTAGCCCAGGAGTGAAAAATATGTCTCTGGAATTTTGGGTCCGAAAAGTGTCGCGGAATTGATGACGTCATCGCGGAATCCGGCCACCGGCCGCCGGAATCCGTCGCGGAAAATTTGTCTCGGAGCTACTTGAATCACCGGAAATCTGTCACCAACAAGTATGTACTTCCAAGAACTCATCTCCCTTCTCTCGCATTCCAAACATTCACAAAAATCATCCAAACCAATTCTTTATCTCTTAAAACGCGCCCAAAAGCGTGATGCGTAGCTCATATGTCCGGCCGTCGATTCTTGCATCCGACTCATACCCCCCTCGCGATTCACTGAAATATTGCGATCGACACTCTAAGCTCCGAAATCCGACAACCGGAAGTATGCTTACCGGTGCGCCATTTTCACTCCGTTTCGCACTATTTTGCGGCTTCAAAAATCCATTCCCTGCTTGCAAACTCGTGCCTGGTGCTTCTCTTATAACTCACTCGCAATGCCACCATCAAACTCGCCACTTCCATCCTTGGCTCGGTTCCGCACCAACCTTAAACACACGAAACCCAGATCAACTTAATTCTCTCACCAGCACACACTCTGCTACATTTAGCGGGTGCAAGCCTGCGATTACCACTTGCATTACTAACACCTGCCACATTCTCCAGCATCTCCTCGCCTCTCATCGACCACAACTGCCATTACCTACAAGCACATCTCCAGTACACCTGCCTGCCTCGCACTCGGCTCCACATCTCGATGCTCAACACCAGCATGACTCATTACTCCATCACTTGCTCCAGTAATCAGCCCTGTAATCCATTCCGCATCGCCACCAGCTCTGCAAATTGAGACATTGCTTCACTGGCTCGCGCCAACGCCCTGCAAGCACATTACTTGTCCCTATTTCTTTAGTTCAATTCGTGCACAGCCCAAAGAATACAAATCCTTCCTTGAATTTCTCCATTAATCACCGCAGCAATAAAAGCATGCTATCACCATTCAATCTAGCAGCTCCACCAGTCCACCATCCTGCAATAGCCTTTCCACTACCGCCTTGCCACTCTTCACTGCAGCTCAATTTCAATCCATTCTCTGTTCCCTGTAATTACAGTGCCTTGCAACTTGCTCTACTCAATTTCCATCCTACCTGCAATGCCATTTCAGGTTGCAAATCAGCATTAGGTACCTGAGCTGCACAACCATTTCCAGCTCTCCCCTGTTGAGACCACAACCACCAGTTCCAGCTGTAGCTATCACTCTATCTTCATCTCACTGCCATTTCCAAACTTTGTTCACACGGCCTGCAGTTCAACTCCATTGCATGACTCACTTTCCACTGTCAAGCTTATTCTCGTAATTCCCTTTAGCTCAATTAGTCCATCCTTGCCTTGCACATCAACCTGTGCAACAAGTGCCACATGCAAAGTATTCGCACCTCGCAACAAGACTGGCTCAAGCCATTGCTTCAACTCCAGCCCTCACTAGCACTGCAAAGACCAAGACCTAGTTGCGACTCTATTTTAAAGCTCAGCTGCCATCTCGAACCAGCCAAAGATCATTTCCCATCAAGAAGACTTACAATAACAACATCGCCTCTGTAGCTTCATACACAGCATCTGTTGCCATGCCTGCAATTTCACATCAATCCCAGCAAACCTCTCCACCACTGCCAGACATCAACTTAACCACCTGCACCAACATCTCAACTTCTGTGTTGCAACTGCCATAACCTCCACCTCAGAAAACAGCATCACTACCACCTTGTAACCTGTTCTAACACAGCCTTTCTCAATGCCACCATTTCAGACTTTCCTTAGACTCATAAATGAGCCTTGACCCATTGAACACAATCCTCCAGGGCACAATTGGTTGCGGCTAGACTTGGCAAAGTACCTAGTTTAGTGACAAGAACATGGCAGTAGAACTAGGTCTTCTTCCCCATTTCTTGGCTTGAAACAAAACACAAAACAAAGTATACAGCGTCTTAACTTCGGAAACATGTTCTCATTCTTCATATATGACCCACAAACTCATGGAGAGCTAATGGCAAAGAGAAGAGACTTAAAGCTAGCTGGCCGCAAGACACTACTTTGTGATTCAGGCATTCTATCGAGCACTATATGTGCGTTATGCTGCTGATGCATTATAGGTGAATGCTCTGCTGACTTCGAACGCATTCAATCTCATTCCCTGCAACACGAGTTCATAAAGCATTCATTCAACACAGACCCACAACCATTCTAACGCTAAAACAGCTCTGACTTCTCTTCACATCTTCAAATGTCAATGGCAGTAAGCTCGTCTTCATCCCTGTCTTTTAGAACCCGGCTGTGATGCAAACCCATCCAACTATTTATCAAACCAACATCAACAGATCACCAATTTGTCATCTTCTGAATCTCTGCCAACAACAGTCCATCTTCTCATTCTTCAACAGGAACTCTAATTGTTCTTATTCTCATCTTAATCAATCTCTAGCCTCCTATCTGTTCTCAGCTTCGAATCCCATCACCAATTACTCCAGCAACAACGATTTCACCATGAACACCATCTCATCTCATAAGGCGGCAAAAAATCAGAAAGGGGTAGAAATGAGGAAGACTAGGTCTGTTCGCCCTAGTGTAGGACTAATGTCGTACGGACAAGATTTAAACCCCCGACTGATGGATATGGGCCACCAAACCGGGCACCTTACTCGATATGCTTCAAAAAGCTCACATCTTCTTCATACGGTGTCAGAATAATATCATTCTTTCGCTACTAGCTTCGACTTTTCGTTCTCTTTAACATGATGAGAAGAAATCCTGGATTTGAGCTAGTTCCACTTCCATTTTGCTCCCATGACTCCAAAACACCTGATAACTCAAAACCAATATAAGATACATAATTTACAAGAAAACTCGCAAAGAAAGCATAAATACTAGATATTAAATTAGGTGTTTTTAGACACCTATCAACGAGCTTCTACGCTTTGTGAAAGTGATTGGTGCATCTTTTCGGTGTTTCGAATAAATGAGGCAAGAGTTTCTTCTAGACTTAAAATTTTCTTATGGATCGATTTTGAAACCGAGTTACTCCCGAAGGATTCTTAGTATAGCCAAAACCCGGGGAGCATTTGAATTACTAAATCGACCTTGGTTCTCGTCCTTAGACCATGAGATTTGGATGGTTTCTCCAACCGGGATTATAGGTTTTCGAATATGGGTCAAACGTTTGACGGTTATCAAATTTAGTGTTATTATTATAAAGAGCATTGGCTTGCTCTTCAATAGTCCAGCCTTCCCAAAAAGGCTCCACTCTACCACTAGTGTGACCCAATTCTAAAGCTTCTAACCTTTTAGCTATTCTTGCAATTTTGGCATCTCGATTCAAAGCCTCCTTCTAGCCTATTAACGTTTCCTCTTCCTAGAAGAATTGTTTTCTTGGGTTCCCTACTATTTTCCCATTCTTTGGGTCTTTTCGGCGATTTCATGCAAATATGTCATCGCCTCATCAATCGTTTGGTTTTCAAACCCACCTGTACACATAGATTCTATTGTGGTCGTAGTGGAATAATCTAAACCCTCATAAAGGATCTGAACTAACCTAAACTTTTCCAGACCATGATGAGGACATTGGGCTAATAAATCATTGAACCTTTCCAAATACCTATACAAAGATTCTCCCTCCGTTGAGAAAACGTGCATTTGCGTCCTAATAGACGATGTTTTGTGCCTAGGGAAAAACTTGTTCAAAAAGGCGGATGTAAGTTGTTCATATGTTTCGATTGAACCGTAAACCAAACTATATAACCACGATTTGGCTTTATCTTTCAAGGAAAAAGGGAATAACCTGAGTTTCAAAGCATCATCATCAAGGTTTCTAATCTTTAGGGTACTACAAATTTCCTCAAAGTCCCTAACATGGAAATATGGGTTTTCATTTTCTTTCCCTAAGAAGATTGGGAGCAGCTGTAAGGTTCCAGGTTTAAGTTCATAAGTTGCTTCTGTTTCAGCTAACCTGATACACGAGGGACGAGTAGTCCTAGTCGGGTTCAACAAAGCTTTCCAAGTTGCCATTTGTGCACTATCGGAATATTAGGGATTGTCTCCCCAAACGGACGTTCAAAAACGGACTCTTCAAAATCGGACTTTCTAAATTGAGGTAATCGAAGTCGCTTAGAACTACTAGGTTTCTCTTTAACAAATCTACCTAGGGCGTCTCTTTTACGTTCAGGCATACAAAAGAATTAAGAAGGGAATTCTATGCAATCACAAATCAAGGCCGACTCAACCAAAGCAAACCTAGAGATTTCTAGCAAACAAAAAGCATGATGGCTCCACTTAGATTGTTTCTAGACCAGCTTCTAATCCTTCGAAAGGGAATTCGTTACAATTTAAGCAAACCCCCTCGGGAATCAATCCGAGTCAAAGTAAGTTGAATAGAGGCGAGGGAAGCTCGGTGGAGCTTTGATACCCAAGGCCTCACCGGAATTACAAGGCGGCGCAGTCACGCATTCAACTCACAGAAACCTTCATGAACTTCGAAGTGTGCTTAAAAGAGTAACCAATATTTTTCGAATGACTTTCCTATTAAGCTCGTTACCCTATCGGTCTTGTTCTAGTCAAAATTTTAAGGCTTAGGTTCGCGTAGGTTATGTGTTCCTAAGGCGGGCAAGAAGAGAACGGTGATGAAATACGAACCCATATCTTGTATGGCTAGGCCTTACCCTTTACTAGAAAAATAAATGTCCGTATTCAGTCCTCAACATATAAGCATACGAAGGAGTCTAGTAACTCGCTGACTGAAGTGATTTTATTGTTGTTGTAGAAAGTGGTAAGAAAGATGTCGTTCCTCTCAGACTTGTGAAGGATTTTTTTAGATTCAAAAAAAACTAGAAAACTCTGACAAAGATGTTATCAATATTAAAAGCACTGAGACTCAGGATTCCACTATTTTCCAACTCTTGTGTGATTCAATATTAATAATTATCATGCAATTCATGCATTCAATTGATTCTTAAATATTGCCAATAGTAGATTTTCAAAACACTAGTTGTTAAACTCAACAATGGAACATCAAGAGCCCTAAGATAAGCATGCACCATCAAGTGAAAACACAACGAGTTAGCAAAAATCATTATTTCAATTTCGATTCAATGCAAATAATCATAAAAAGAATTAGAAATTAATTAAATAGATATTACCATATATTTGTTGGAAAAATAGCTTCCTCCGTCGCCTCAGGAAAGGGGTTTAGCTCCTCATGTTATTCACGTGCTCAAAATAGTTGTTCATAGCTCAAATAGGTGAAAAACAAGAGAAAACTAATAAATCAGGCATTTTGCAACGCTGAAGAGGCGTTACAAACAGACAGTTACAGAAGAAATAAGACTTCCTTATAAACGATACTTCTGTTGTGTTGATTAAATAAGACTGCCTCTGTTAGTCTGTTCTTCGTGTTCTTGAGAACGACACTTCTGAAGCGTCAGTTCTTCGTCTTCTTCACCTGCTGCTGCGTATTCTTCCTGCAACTCCTCTGCTTTGATTCTGCAGCCTCCAATCGACCCCAAAACTCCCCCAAAGTATCCGTCACCTCTGTTGGGACTCTTACAGCCCCTTTTATACACCACAGGCCTCTCCTAACTCGAGTAAATCCTTCCAAGTATATACTTTTCTTTTCCACAAAGTCACGGATTTATTGCTTCGGGATTGATTTCTTTCCTTATTTTCTTCTCTTACGCGTCTTATGCTTCATCCAAACTCCTTTCAAAGATATAATATGACCTAAACTGCACGCAACTTCCATATATACTCGGAAAAAATATCCCGAGAAACTCCATTCCCTGTTTAGTCGTGATTACGTGTAACTCCCTTGTTTTTCGATTCAAAACCCATTACCAATCCTGTGTTGTCCTAACAGGCTAATTCGAACCCAATCCAGCGAGAAAATCTGATAATAACTCGACCAAATTCAATGCAGCACGTACGCAGAGAGCTGTGACCATTTTCCCGCCAAATTTAGTTTTTCAAACGGAGAAGATGACCTCCCCCTATCCAGACTGGGGGTGCGAATAGCAAGTGGTCACCCCTTAGTAATTGAGGTGCCCCTTATCCAAATGAGGGGTCCGAATAGTAATTTTCTCCCACGAGCGCAAATACCACTTTTCGAGCCAATTTTCCCGCAAAAGCTTATTTCTCAAAAAACACCTACAAAGACATAAAATACCAAAATGAGCGCAAAATCGAGTACTAACATTACAGAGAATTGAGACTAATATAGACACATAAATGCGTCTATCACTGACAGGAGATTCGCGAGTGTTTAGAGTCTTACCTCCCGTTCCAGACGGGGGATGAATCGGTTGTAGTCGACTCGGGCCACTGACTCCTATGTCAGTGTACGAACCCAAGGTGCAGAGACAATATCGTAATTGTCCTCCTTCTCTGCAAACAGTTTATATTTAAAGTACCCTACCGTAGGGTTTTTTAAAAAAAAAAAAATGTCCCAAAGTCCAAAAGTCCTAAGTGTCAAAAAAGAAAAGAAAAAAATACAAAAATAGATAAACCCTAATACAATTTTTTTTTTCTCTTTTCTAAAAATAAACAAACCCTAAAAAAAATAACTAAAATAAAATTGTCTTCTTTTTCCTTCTTTTCGCTTTAATCTTTAGCTCCAGGTCTTTATGAAATCACCAAACTCATTGGTTCAATTTTCTTTATGGTCCAGAACCTGTAGACAAAAGATAAATACCCAAGAACGTAAAAAAGAACAAAAAAAATAAAAAATAAACTAAAAAAAAAAAAAAAAAAAAATCTAAAACCCTAAAAACAAGTCCGCGTCGGTGGCGCCAAAAATTGATGTGGTTGTGATAGTGGTAAATAAAGTGATTCGATTCTCGAACTTGTGAAGGATTTTTTTTAGACTCAAATAAAACTAGAAAACTCACTAAAAATTATAACAAACTCAGACAAAGATGTTATCAATATTAAAAGACACTGAGGCTAAAATTCCACCATTTTCCAAGTTCAAAGTGATGTAATCCCAATATTTATATTCATGCAATTTTATCGTTCAATTTGATTCTAGCTATTGCAACAAGTAGATTCTCAAAATAACAAATGTAAATCCGAAGCATAGAACATCAAAAACCTAGGTCCAAGTATGCTCTATCAAAAGAAATAACAATTGCTTAACAAAAATCATTCAAACAATTTTCGATCAAGGCAAATAATCAAATAATAATTGCAATTAAATAGATAAAATAGAATATACCACTTCTTGTTGGAAAATAGCTTCCTCTACCGCCTCAGCAATGGGGTTTAGCTCCTCATATTAATCACTTGCACAAAATACATGTTTATAGCCCAAAAGTTGATTAAGAGGATGAAAAGGTATAAAACAGCGTGTTTGTAACAGATATAATTGTTACAGAACCATTTATTCTTGAGAAACCTTAATAGAACTGTTGCGAATTCAAATTAGTTGTTGGAAAAATTGTTACAAAGGTGATGAATTTGAAAGAATAGGTAACAGATTAAGCGATTGTCTTTTTCTGCTGTTCTCTGGTTCTTCTTCCTCTCGTATGTGTCTCTGCAACTCGATTGTTTTCTCTCTGCAATGCTTCTAAACCTCCCCAAAGTTCACAGAACCCTTCCTTGACCTCTTAGAAACTTATATATAGCCAACAATCCGATTATAACTCGATGAAAGTTTGGTTTAACCTAACTTCTTTCTTCGCTGCCACGGTACGGAATTTTTTCTTCTAAATTTTGTTTATTCCTCCTACGAATCAAATCCAACATCCCAGATACTCTCAAGAATATTATGGAATAAGAAGGCTACCATTCTTCCCTTATGTGTACGTAAATCCCATGTATAGAACCAAGAAAATTCCGATAACAATTCTTCCCTGTTTTATCCAAAGCCGGTGATATCCTCTTATTCTTTCGAATTTGACCGTCTTACACTCCCTGTTATGAAGGAACAGACTTATACGAATCATTAACCATGAATATCTCTTACAAAATATCACCCAAACCCGATCCAGCATATCTCAGCAATCCCGTGAACTCCACACCTCTATTTCCTTCTAACTCGAGTTCTAGCCCAACTGGATCAAATATATCGACCATACCATTACAAGTGATTTCAGCGATTGAATCTCTTTAAAATCGCCCCAAAATATCAACCCTAAATCTGTAGGTGCGCTGGTTTATTTTCCCGCTAAAAACAGATTTGAATGATGAAGAAAGGATGCCCCCTAACCAGAGTAGGGGTGCCGATAGCAGGTGCCTTAGGGGGTGTCCTGAGGGTGCCCCTTATCCAAACCGGGGTTCATTTAGCAAATGTTCTCCGGGGTGCCTTTGACAACTTTTCGAGCCGATTTTTCCAAAAATGTTTATTGGCCAAAAATACCTACACACACATAAAATACCATAATAAGTACAAAAATGAGCACTATCAATATATAGAAGCGAGACAAATTAGACACAAAAATGTGTCTATCATATTACTCTGGACATCTTCATTCCCCACCATTTCAAGTTAGCTATTGTAAGTACATATATCCTATATTCAGGTTGCGTGACAAAAATGGTTCCACCTTCATCTTTATAAAATCCTCTCCAGTACTCTAAGCATCAAATGAAAATTTTATCCAGTTTGAGCAACAATTAGAACATAAATAGACAAGACCAATAACTATTATTGTGATTGCGGTTTGTTTTTTATGAATTGTATCATTTTTTTCGTTGATTTGTACAGTAATGGAAACAAGTACACACCTTTTTGATAAACTTCAGTAAAATCTAGAGTCGTAGAACATTGAAGTACTAACTAATAGTAAAAAAAAAATATAATCAAATAATTTTTAATTATATCGAAAATAACATAACATATAAGTAAAGAAGATGTAGGAAAGTAAAGTGGGATGGAGAAAGATTTTTTTTTATTACTTATTTTTAAGAAAATTAACACCATACTAAGATAGGAGATGTCCTTCTGCAATGCCACCGGTGAAGCTGACCACATGAACATTGGACAAGCTCTTAGCTTTGAAGTTAAGTTAGATTTCAGCTTGGCCTGGGACATCTTCACTATCCTTGAGTGCATTGAGTCTTGACGGTCTCTGCTTCTCTTGCACCTTCTTTTCAGCGTTCACCTGCTCCAACTAGATAATATCTTGTGTTATACAATTTTCCCACTCCATTAAATGTCGTGTGGACTACTCCAACACTAGGTTTCATTAATATAATATTTATTGTGGGAATTATATAATTGCCCTCAATTCTGACGGGCTACACAACTACCCTTATCCTACAATAAAAATACACCTCTCCATCCAAAGCCCATCAGGGGTCCATTAAGGATTAGACAGCATTAGAAATATACCCTTACATCCATATCATCTCCTCTTTTATTTCAATTCTCTCTCTCTTTCCTTTTTTACTTCACCATCATCGTCTTCATCGTCCCTACCACCACCACCACCACCACCTTCTCCTCCGTCGCCACAAACAGATTCAGGAACACCATCTTCGTAAACTTCAGTGGCGATATATGTTGTTGTTCGTCGCCACCACCGTCTCCATCGCCACCATTTCCATCTCTACCACCATCATCTCCATCACCATCACCATGAAAAATCCATTAAACCAAACATTACATCTTCAGAGTCGCCTCCGCCACCACCTCTACCGATCTCGTCATCAGTTCTGGCAGCACCTCTTACGCTTCCAGCAAATCCATCACAAGCAGCAGCATCACCACCGATTTAGATCGATTTTCACCCGATTGATTAAATCAAGCTTGATAATCATTATCAACTGTTAATATTCCTCTTCTTTTGATGTCTGTTATAGATTTAATGGGTTTAGCTTTTCAATTGAAAGTTCTTCTTCTCAATCGATAGAGTAACAAGCTCGAATTTAAGATCCATTAGCAACCCTAGTTTCAAATAATAGAGGTGAAGGTCGTGGTGGTGGTGAAGGAAGATATCAAATCTCTGTTTAATTAGAAGAAGATGATGGTGGTGGAGGAAGATACCAGATCTACAATGATGGTGGTGGCGTTAGGCGATGAAGGAGGTATGTATTTCAATCTATCAATTGATTATCTTCTTTCTCTAGTTTGAGTTTCTGTTGGTGGTGGTAGTATGTAGATAAAATCAGTCATGAATATTGTGTTGGTTCAGGTTCGAATGATGAAATAAAATCAGTCTTGAAGATAGTGGTGGTTATGGTTGTTGTGATGTTGGTGGATATTTTGTGTGCTGGTGGTGTTGGTGATGCTGGTGAGGTTAGACAGATGAATTTTGATGATGGAGATTGTGTTGGTTGTGGTTGGAATGATTAATTAAAGTTGTTCATGAAGATAATGGTGATTCTGGTTGTTTTGTGGTGTTGGAAATGTTGTACGCTGTTGGCGGTGGTGGTGGTGAGGTTGGACGACAAGTTGTTGAATACTGCTCCATCAACTATTTAGGGAGTCAACAACCAATGTTTGTGTATCAACAACGTAAAAATGGAATCAACAACCAATGTTTGTGTATCAACAATGGAAAAATGGAATCAACAACCAAATTTGTGTATCAACAATAGAAATTAATCTTAGTGTAAGGAGTCAACAACAAATATTTGTGTATCAACAATAGAAATTGACCTTAGTTTAGGGAGTCAACAACCAATGTTTGTGTATCAACAATGGAAAAATGGAATCAACAACAAATATTTGTGTATCAACAATAGAAATTGACCTTAGTTTTAGGGAGTCAACAACCAATGTTTGTGTATCCACAATGGAAAAATGGAATCAACAACCAAATTTGACAAATATTTTTGAACTTTTGATTTTTTGGATCAACTTCAGTTGTTGACACCTAATATTAATGGCGGCGGCGGTGGCGGCGGCGGTGGCGGCGGCGGCAACAACAGTGGTGGTGGTGTGTGACGGTGGTGGAATATTATTGGTGGTTGTATTTAGTAAGTGGTGGTGGTGGCAGAGTGGTGGTGGCGGAGTGGCGGTGGTGGTGGTGGAGTGGTGGTGGTGGCGCTGAGGTCTTTGTTGGTGGTGGTGAAATGGTGCTTTCTTGGTGGATGTGAAATAATAGGAAAATTTATTTTTTAATGGATAAGATTTTTAAATGAAAAATAATATTGTAAGTGAGGGTATTAAGGTAATTTGTTTTTTTAAGGGATAATGTATTTAAATGATAGGGGTATTTATATTGTTGTATAAGGGTATATTTATTGGGTGTCAAAACTAAGGGTATTTAATAAATTTACCCTATAATATTACCAAAAAATGCTTTTCCACAATAAACCAGTTTTTTTTCAAGTTTTTTTCTTTCTTGCATGGTTTTCGCCTCAGCTATACATGAACGGCTAATCGGACGTTCATGGGCTATGATGGATAAGAAATACATGAATTCCTAATGAATTAGCTAATTCTGAGTCTTGATTCGATACATACAAAGTCAAATTTATATCTCGTGTTTTTTTCTACGTAAAATCCAGTTTTTTCACAACTGCAACAACATCATATTTTATTATTATTTTGATATAAACGAAGTTCAATTATAATCAGAAGATGGAGTTAGTGGAGGTATTAGCTATTTCTGAATCAAATCTTTTACCACACGGTTATGTCTGAATCTTCCCAATGTGATGTCATGTAATAATTAACCTAGATTTGAGAACTTTGATTTTAAATTTTTATCCTTCATGCAGAATCCATTTACTTGCTCAACACTTTCGATTGTCTTATCCCATTTTCCATCTGTAAGAATTTCTCACAAATTCTTACATTTGAAATGTGTTACTCTGATTTACAATCTTTCCCTACAATATGGATTGTATTACTCTGATTTACACTCATTCCAACTGAATATGATGATTAATTTTATCGTTTCCTCATCTTAGATTCTAATAGTTTAATTTCTTATTCAAAACCCTAAAAAAACTCACCTATTTATACTTTGGAAGATGAGTTTTCTTTATCCTTGTTGTGTATATTTTCCTCTGCAATTTATCAAAACCCATTTCTCTCATAACATTCAAGTTTCAATAACCAAATTTGTAGCTTTCAAGCTAAGTCCTTCGTATCACCATGTATGTTGTTTGGCATGGTGATGTTTCTCATCTCGCAAACCAACTTCAACAGTCCTTGAAATGAGTAGTGGTAGACAGTTCAATCTTAATGAGATAATCCCTTCAAAATGCCAAAACAGTGAACATTTATTGACTAGTTGCTTGTTAGGAAGATTTGTTGAACCTGTATATCGAAATAGCCGGGATGTCAGAAATGCTTTCTTATTTCAATGGGAGATTCAAGGTGGTATTTCAGTTCGCAAAGTAAGCGATTGGGTTATTATGATAAGATTTCAAAGAGATTATGAAATGCACAGAGTGATAGCTGTGGCTACTAGAAAAGTATTTGGTGATAAATTTTGTATCAATAGATGGGATAGGTCATACAATCTAGTTACTTAGAATCCATATGGAGAAATATTCTTCATCATTGTGCACAACTTGGCTCCTGCTCAAGTTACAAGTGATAAACTTAGGAGATATTTAACCTTGCATGGGTAACATAATCTTTTCACCTATCATGTACGCAAAGCTAATGGGAGTTACTCCATCACGGTTCGAGCAAGTATAAGATACAAAGAAAGGCTTAGGTTCAGAGTGATTGCTAAAAATGAATTGGTTTTACTAATGAAGTCACTTTTGAATTCTACAATTTTTTCAACAACTTTTTAAGTTTTTGTGACCTCATTGGACATAAGCTGCAGAATTGTATACATTTTGTCATTGCCCAACAACAAGTGAAGGTTCAACAAGCTCAAGTTGATACTGTCATAGCTGTTATGCATCAAGAACCCGCACCTCATGAACATGCACCACAACAAGTTACTGCAATGGTATAACATGACATGGAATTTTTATAGGACAGTCTCTCAAGTGCATCATAAAAACAAGCTGTATCCGAGGTAACATATATTGAATACTCAAAAGAGCTTGATAATGAGAGTAACAACCAGGAAAATATCCCATTTTCATTTCATAATATTGCATCAAATGCTCCTAATGCATCCGCTCCACCATTTCACAGTAATGTTAATATGCAAAGAGATAGTACATGTGAAAGGTAGTTTCTAAAATAGCTAGACCTGGACAGTTGTTTAACTTTTCAACTAGTCTGTGGTGAAGCTACAGCTTCTCAACAACTACCATCTAATAGAACAACTTACATGAGGAACTGAAACCTAATGCAGCATTATGTCCATTGGGATTTACCTTTACCAGTTCCAAAGAGACCATGAATTACAAAACTGGATTTGAACTCCCTTACTATTACTCAAGAAACCGAAGAAATAAGAGAAGTGAATGTAATATAACCAACTATCTCAGCAATTGTTTTTCCTCATCAGTTGTTCAAACGAGAAACTTTAAATTCAAAGGGTGAAGGAATTGCAGATAGTTAGGAATCAAGACTCGGTAGTAGCAGTAATTTCTATACAATAATCTCATGTGTAGACTGTCATCAAAGCATGTGAGCTCTTGTTTTGGTTCGTTTTTATTAGGTGTTGTCTACTTATGATGCTTCATTGGTGTTTGGTTATTTATGTTGTTTTTTGTTTTTGTTTTGCATACCTAGTTCATTATAACTTTTTTTTTTGAAGCCTATTATTGGGGGTTCAATCCTTTGGGATTTGGGGGCTTCATAGGATATCTAACATCCTAAGTGTGGATAGGGGGCCTAGTTCATATGAAAAGTCAAATTTACCCTTACCCCATAAATAAATTATAATCTAACTATTTATTTAAAAAAAAATTAATCTCTTCTTCTTCTTATTTTTCTCTTCTCCTTCATTTCATATGATGAAATCACAATGAAGATGAAGATCATAATTTTATCATGAACAAGATCATGATCATTAAAAAATCTTAAATCTATTATTCTTCTCTCTTCTTCTTCATCTCCATCACATTGTGATTCTCCACTGCATCGTGATGAAGATGATGATCATAAACAAATCTATTATTTTTCTTCCTTTCTTCTTCTTTATCTTTTCCATCGCGTTGTCATGATAACATAAAAAATAAAAAAATAAGAAAACCCACCATTTACTTTTGCTTTTGATTGGTTAAAAAATTCGATTCGATTAAGTTGAGTAAAAAAAATAGTTTCTGAAACTGTATACGGCTGGGAGTTCTTACTTTCCCCACCGAAAATCATATATTACGGTTAGGAAAATAAGAATTCCTAACCGTGACCCACATATACGGTTTGGAAAGTACGAATTCCTAGCCGTAAACAGGTGTCCACGGATTGGAAATCCTAGATGTAATAACACAAAAAATAGAGATTTTTCTCGAATAAGTTTTCCTCGCTGAACGTGCCTGTTTCAGCTAGGCTTCCCAGCCGTAACTTGTATTTTCGGCTTGGAAAACCTAGTCGACACAATTTATGATAATTAACAAAATAAAAAAACACTTTCGACTGGAAGTTTTTCATTTCGGCCGTGAAAGTAACTTACGGCGGCGATTATCTCAATTCCGAGCCGTAAATTACCAATGGGTCAACAATATATTCCAGGCGTAACTGCAAAAAAAAAAAAAAAAAAAAAAAAAAAAAAAAATCGTCAAAATATAAGTTTCCCTTGAACGGACTGGATCTACAAAATCGTCAAAATATAAGCTTCCCTTGAGAATATTGAGGATATGCTTCATCATATTAGGTGGTTGATTTTCATAAAATTTTTAAAAAATCTTCAAAATCATCTACTGAATCAAACAAAGAAAAGAGAAAAAAAAATATTGATGAAAAAAAGTTTTGATTTCCAGAAAATTAGTCGAATGATTAATCCTAATATATACATTAATCGTAATTAGTTTAGTTTATCAACATAATTAACACTAATCTAATCGGGGGTACTTTAGCCATTATGGAAAATAGTTGGATTAATGGTTATAAGAATTACTACTTCATGACCCCGTGCAACCCCAATAATAGGATTATTTTTTTTATTTTCTTTGTAGTCTTTGTACTTTATTTGATCTCGGTGAACTTTTTTGTTGTATCTTAATCCTTATTAGTATAAGTCTAATTTTTTTTAGTCTCAGTGTCTATCTATTTCCGTAATTATTAGTCTCTTCAATTGTATTTCCCATTTCTGATCACTTTTCTGTTTGGTCAGGTTTGATCTAGTATTAAATCAATCAGTCTCTGCCAGTCTTTGTAAAAAAAAAAAAATCTTTTATAGACAGTCTATATAATTTCAATCCCTCCTACATATATTAGAATTTGATTTAGTTTTTTCTAGCTAATCTCTCAACTATCTTGTATTCAAACCCTTAGATATTTTATGTCATGTCTATTTAGGCTTACTATTTTTTGTACTCTCAATTTTCAAATTTCAAATTGCTAGCTCTCCCTCTGCCTGGCCCATTAACTTTTACTATTTTTTGTACTCTCAATTTTCAAATTCCAAGTTGCTAGCTCTCTCTGCTTGACCCATTAATTTCCAAGCATGTCATTTTTTTTCTTCTTCTTCTTCGGATTCTCAATTTAATTAGTCTGACAGATATTTTAATTCTACTTCTTTTAATTCTTTCGATCTTCTTTCTCATCTTCATTATGAGAATCTTGTCCTGGATTGTCAAGGGGATTGGGTCTTTTTTAACTAGGGATCATCTTAATCATCTTTGTCAGTATTACAAAACTGACATTATTTTTTTAGCCGAGACTAAGGCACCTTTGTCTCGCATAAAAATAATTTTTAAAAAGTGACATTTTTATGACTGGTTTATTATACCTTCCGGGGAACAACAAAAGTTTAGTCATAGCTTGGCACAACAACATTGAGATGAAGTTAATTGCTTCAAAAGTTAATATGTGTCATTTTGAAATAAAATTAAGAGATAAGGTAATTTTGATTCCCGTGCTTATAGGGCTATCGAAACTGATTAAAAAAATTGAACAACGGTCATGTATTTCAGAAATGGCACTACAAGTCAACAAACCATAGACTCTAATAAGGGATTTGAATGTTATTTTAAATCCCGAAGAAAATCAAGGTGCAAACAAATCAAGATCGAGCAACAAATCTTTTATTACACAGACAATAGATTCTCTGGGTCCACAGATGTCGAATATAAAGGCGCACCGTACCTTTCACGTGGTCAAACAACAAAAAATAAGATGCCGATATTTACGAAAGAAACATAGTGATTAATCTCTTACCAATAGATTCAGAACTTCCCGGAAACAAAGGTAAGTCGTCTACCCATAGTAGAAACATATCACACACATCTCCTCTTAAATTCAAACCCAGAAAAGAAAAATACAAAAACCATTCAGATATATCAGGTCCTAGTTAACCCACCCGATATTACGTTGCAGCCTCTTGGAAATTTCAGTCCAATAACTATTCCAATAGAGATCTTCCTTCGAACCTTGAAGTCTTATCGTCCGATTTGGCTCATTGGAATACTGATGTCTTTGGAAATATACAGAAAAACATAAAATCCTTTAATAATAAAATAGAGAGTATACATGGATCCGGTAATATTTCTACCAATATAGAAAAAAAAAATAAAAAATCTTCGGGTTGAGCTAGGAAAATGGTACGAAATTATTATCATCAGATTTCAAGGGATATGTTCTTTAAATAATACGATCAGACTACATAATATTTTTATGCGTCAGTGTCTAATAGAAAAAGAACACAATTAATTCCCTTATAGAGCTTTTTGGTTTGGCTATCTGATAGAGACCAAATATATTCTCTCCTTATTAAACATTTCTCTCAAATTAACACCTCGCAAGTCAGCAATTATGATGCATACCTTTCTAACATAATTGAACCTTGCATTTCGGAATCATAAAACTTATCCCTCATCAAAATCCCTTCGAAAAAAGAAGAATGGAACATCATTTTCAATATGAACCAATGAAGGCACCTAGGAACAGACAGTTTCCAACAAGGTTTCTCAAAGCTAATTGGGAAATTTAGGTCCGAATATCATTTTCTCGATCCAAGAGTTTTTAAATCCAGAATCTTAAATCTGGAGTTTAACTACTCCTTCATAACCCTAATTCCAAAGATAGCTACTCCAAAATCTCCGGCTGATCTCCGACCTATTAGCTTAAGTAATACTATCTATAAGATAACATCCAAGATCTTAGCTAATACGTTAAAGCCTATTCTTAGTAAGCTAATCTCCCTCAAACAGCTTTACTCCCGGGAAGGAAAATCACATATAATACTATCATAGCTCATGAAATTCTTCACTCGATGAAAATTTCCAAAGCGAAAAAAGAGATTTTTAGCCCTTAAATTAGATCTTGCTAAAGATTTCGATAGGGTGGAGTTTTTTTTCATGAAAATGCTCTGATCTCCTTGGGCTTCAATATTAAGCGGGTAAATCTTATTATGCAATGTATATCAACCACGTATTTTTTCATTCTTCTCAATGTCTCCCTGGGACCTAAATTCAATAATTCTAGAGGTTTAAGACAAAAAGATCCTCTCTCTCCATACCTCTTCCTAATCTGCATGGAAATTCTATTCAGACTTCAAAAAAAAAAAAAAAAAACGATTGTGGATAAGAAAATCTCAGGGCTTCGTATCAATAAAATGCTCCGAATATATCTCATTTTTTTTCGCGGATGACTGTTTTTTATTCGCAAAAGCAGATTTGGGAGAAGCAGAAAACTTACTAGATCTTATCAATCTTCGGCGATATAACAGGACAAGCGGTAAATTTGCAAAAATCAGAAATCTACTTTATCCCCCGCATCCATCCTAGACATGGAAAAGTAATAGCAAAAATCCTGAAGGTTCCCCCGATGACTAAAAACGGTAGATATCTGGGCGCATCCCCCTATTCTCTGACAAGAATAGATAAAAAAAACTTTTAACCTTTGCTCCAAAGATATTATTCCACTTTACAAGGCTGGAAATCTAAAATTCTCACTCAAGCGGGTAAAATAATGTTAATAAAATATATTCTTCAAGCCTACCTAACGTATCAAATGCAAGTCATTGCTCTTCCCAAAGAAACTTTATATCAAATTGATCGAATTCGAAGAAATTTATGGGGAACAAAGATGGGTTCAGAAGACAAAGAGGTTTCATAAAAGCTTGGGACAGTATTTGCAAGCCTATATCTCAAGGGGGTCTATGAACTAAAAACTCACACCAATTCAGTTTATCCCTGCTCACCAAACTTGCCAGCAAACTTATATTTGATCAAGATCAATTATGGGTCCAACTCCTAAAAGCCAAATATATCCCAAACTCACATCTTATAGAATTCTCTAGAACTTCTAACATATCTTGGATTTGGACTAGTATTCAAAAAGGCTTGAACCTTTTTAAAGATGATTTCGTCTGGCAAATTAAAAATTATGAGAAGATATGTGGGTTCCTAATAGTAATACCGATATAATTCTAAAACCAACTGATAGAGAAGATTCAATAACGAAATTGGTTCAAGAGTTAATAACTCCAGAAGATAATTGCAAGGAAAAATTAGATGAATATTTCTCACAAGACACTAATGAAAAAAATTCTTGTAACATTGACCAAAAGCAGGGATCAAGATAACAATAATACGATTAATTTTTCTTGGAAGAAATTATGAAAATTAAAACAATTTCAAGAAATACACAATTCATTTGGAAATTAATCCAAAGAGCTCTTCCAATTTTTAGCAGACCAACAACACATATCTAAACTATCTCTTCAGACTGCTCGATGTGCAATTCCCAAGCTCAAGAAAATGAACAACATCTATTCGGGTTATGCCCTTTTGTTAGAGCTATTTGGTCTAGGTTCTCTTTGGACTATATTAACTCATTATTCAACACCGACTCAGATAAGTATATGGGTTAATAAATGGATTCCAGATCCGGATTATTCACAAATGACGGATAAAATTACCACCATTCTTTGGTTCATTTAGAAACATATATAGATGCTCAGTAGTTTTTGAAAAACCAGATCCAAACAAATTAAAAAGAATTAGCAGTCAACTCCATCCAAAGTTTCTCTAGAGGTTCCTATATCTCAGAAAGGAAAAGTTTGGAAATCAAACCGGCCTCTATAAACTTGGATTGGATAATCTTTATAGATGCTTCTTTCATCCAAACAAATTAAAAAGATTAGAGTCAACTCCATCCAAAGTTTCTCTAGAGGTTCCTTTGTGTTTATTCTATATCCAGTGGATCAAAAGGAGTTTATGCTTATTTTAGCGGGATCACAAAGAACAACATCAGCAGTTCATGCAGAAGCAAAAACTTTGCTAAAAGCTACCTCTTGGTTAAGAAATAATATTCTTGAATAAGCGGGGGTACAACAACCACACCCAATATTTCGCTTAGAAATTTGTATGGACAAACTCCAATATAATTCCGAGATAATCAACTAGACAGTCAGACTCAATCAATGGAAATATATCCAAGAGTTGTATCTCTGTTTCACAATGTAATCAGCAAATCAAACAGATAGAAATATGTGAGCCTGATTATTATGTGAAACAACTTGAACGGTACCAAAGATCAATGTTCAAGTGTCAATCAATATAATCAACAACCAAAGGTTGTATTCTCTAATTGATTGAACTACGCACAACCTGTGATATTTCTATTATATAACTAAACATAATGCGGAAAATAAATAACACAGATACCAGAATTTTGTTAACGAGGAAACCGCAAATGCAAAAAAACCCCGGGACCTAGGCCAGATTTGAACACCACACTGTATTAAGCCGCTACAGACATTAGCCTACTCCAAGTTAACTTCGGACTGGAATGTAGTTGATCCCTAACCAATCTCACACTGATCAAGCTACAGTTGCGCTCCTTACGTATCTGAATCCCAACAGGACTCTACGCACTTGATTCCCTTAGCTTATCTCACCCACAACTAAGAGTTTCTACGACCCAAAGTCGAAGACTTGATAAACAAATTTGTCTCACACAGAAAAGTTTATTGTATAGATAAATCTGTCTCCCACAAATGTGAACAGGAACCAATTGATATACCGAACTTATATTCCCGAAGAAGAGCCTAGAAAATATCAATCACCTCACAATAATCTTAATCCTATGGTAGCGAAACAAGATATTGTGGAAACGATGAGACGAAGATGTTTGTGATTACTTTTTATCTTGCCTATCGGAGAATAAATCTCGAGCCAATCTTACATAAGATAGTACTGAATACGATAGAAAATGCAAGATCAAATCACGCAACTACAGATAAAATAGTTGGGTTTGGCTTCACAATCCCAATGAAGTCCTTAAGTCGTTAACCTATAGGGTTTCGTGAAAAACCTAAGGTTAAAGGATAATCGACTTTAGTCGCAACTAATATCACACATGAGGTGTCGGGATTATAGGTTTCCCAGTTGCTAGAGTTCTCCTTTATATAGTCTCTAAATCAGGGTTTGCAATCAATGTTACCTTGGTAACAAAGCATTCAATATTCACAGTTAGATGAAAACCTGATTAGATTCAAGCTAATATCTTTCAACCGTTAGATCGAACTGAGCTTGTTACACACAAATGAAATATACCTTCATTTAGATATGAGTAACCATACCTAAACGTGTGCACCTTGTTGGCTCGACAATAGTTAACCGAAGTTAGCCATATGCACACTTTCATATCAACCTCATTCATCTTAACCATAACTAGTTCAAATGACTCAAATTAATGAAACTAGTTCTAGAGTTGTTCAATTGTTTATATTCTCATAGGAATATACAAGACACAATTGAAGCAAAATCGATTTTGATTCACATGAATCAAGTCATGAACACTATAGCCCTGGTTTGCAAAAGATTGCATTCCTTATTATATAAATGTATTAGTTCATGAACAAACCGATTTTAGAAAACATCATCCACTCAGGTATGCATACGGGTACGCGTACCTAAGTAGCCGTACCAAGTTTGGGTTTCGCCAGTACGCGAACTTGTACGCATACCATCCAAACTCAGCAGAAATTCCCGGACCTGAACCTTACGCCAGTACGCGTACCTGTACGCATACTAGGTTCCTAGACTTCACAAACCAACCAATACGCATACGGGTATGCATACCATGGTTCCCGGACATGGATTACATATATGCAAGTACGCGTACTATGCTTAAATCCAATTGTTCTAAACTTTCATTTCAACCATTGAAACATTCTTGAAAGACGAGAATAGCTGTCTCACACAAACTATTAGCTTCAAAGCAATTTTCAAGTGATCGAATGATCAATACGAAACATTTTGAATCTACATCAAATGACTGTCTCACACAAATCATGTGAGATGTTACCAGACGATTTTCGCATGATCCTCTTTTGACTTTCGTCAAGAATATAAGATGAACTTGGTTAAAGCGAAAGCTTACCAACACATATTTCGAGAAATATGTAAGCGAGTTAAACTCATTTAAATATCAAATGTGTATAATTGAAGTCTATATAGCTATACGACTTTTGTCTCAAATAGGAGATAGAGTAGATAGACTTTTGAGTGATAGATAAGTTCAAGTCTCCACATACCTTTTGTTGATGAAGTTCCACAAGCTCCCATTAGTAGTTCTTCGTCTTCAATCGATGAACGCCGTGAAGTCTAATGCTCAACTACACTTTCTATCCTAATCCGAGACTTAGCTATAAGTAGACTAGAAATCAAAACTTATAGTTTTGGCAACTAAACTTGACAACAAGCTTGAGATAGCAACGTTTGCGAGTTCGACCGAGCAGTGTGTCCATAGTAACAAATTGCAAAGTTATAGCATAATTTACTAATAAGAAATGTACTGACATTTCTTGGGAAGCTGAAAACTCAATGTTAGAAGTAAGAGGTAATTTTGGAAAAACCACCCCAAGCAAGGTAAATTATATAATCAAAAACTATAATTCAGCAGCAGATATCTTAGTAAAGGAAACAATAATCAAAAACCTTCAACATATGGCCTTACAATGCTGCAAAAAGTTAGAAAATCAAATATTTTAACTAATATAAAATCAAATATTTTTTTAACTAATACTTTTCCCTTAAAGTCAAATTACCCTTTATTTTATAATCATAAAATTATTTTTAATCTCCAAATCTTAAATAATATCCCATATTTATGGAAAAAATTTCAATATCTTTGTATTAATTGTCATTCCTTATTTTAAATAAAAACATTTATGAATAGTAATAAAATTCCTAATAAAACTTATTTTAACACTAATAATATAGTTTTGGTAATAATATTCAGGCTAGTCAAAGTCATGACAATTTATAGGATTTCTTAATATCTTGACTTACAAAAACACAATTTGTTGTACTATATTGCTCCCTCGGTTAATAAATTTTAACATTTGCTCGATTAATGATTTTTAACGCATAAGTCTAGGTTTGTTTCGGTTTTCATCAAAATTTTCACCGACAAACACAATGGGTTCTATTTCTGCCATTTTTCCTATCCCAAATGTAGGGAACGCAGACGCTGAACTGTCATTTCGATTCCGTTTTGGTGAAAATTGTGGTGAAAATCATTACGTGTCAAGCACAGCCGAATTTTAACACCCGGCGTCCGACAGTCTAGTTATGTCATGTCCCTATGCTACCAGCTAGCAACATCTGTGACCGCTGATCTCTGGTCATTTCGGGATAGGATAAAGCAGGTGAAGCATACAAAACTACATTTCCAACTTTCCCAGCTTTCCGTCTTCCATTAACATTTTCTTCAAACCCTAACCATTTCTCTTCTTATCATCATCGCATCCTCTGTAAACCCCTTTTTCTCCTTAACAAAGATTATGATGGGGAACTTCAACATGTTCCCACTAGAGATCATTTTAGAAATACTCGTTCGTTTATCCACTGAATCAATCTTACACTGCAAATCGGTATGTAGACAATGGAGGAATCTCATCTCTCACCCATCCTTTCCTCAAATGCACTTAACTCATCTCAATGATCCATATTCTGCTGATTCCAGTAAGTTTGGCTTTCTGTTCTTGTACCAGAACGAAGGTAATCCAATGTACAATCACTTCTTTTATTTTGAATACAGTGAGAATCAAGATGAGACACCCTTTAATGGAATTATTACAAGGGTTAACATACACCCTCCATTTATGTTTTATAAAATTCAGAATTCGTGTAATGGTTTGATATATCTGGGTGTTTCCTATGGTGATAATTGTTCTATGTTTGATGCTTGTATCTGTAATTCAATTACTAAAGAATATGTTGCTCTTCCAAAACTGGAAGAAAGTTTTACTCGTAATGGCCGTGTAATGAGTGGGTTTGGTTACCTTCCTTTAACTGATGAGTACAAGGTTATTAGAATTTACAATGAGCCCGAGAAACCTAATGTTGGATTAGTTGAGGTATATACTCTTGGAAGTGGCAGGGGATGGAGAAATGTAGGAGAATTCAACCATGAAATCGTATTGTTTGCTACCCGACATGGTACATTTGTAAATGGAGCTATTTATTGGATAAATGCAAATGGAGTTATTGTAGTTTTCGATTTAGTTGACGAAAATTTCCGTATGTTCTCTTTACCCACGCTTCCCGTGAAAATGCTTTGTCAAATAATGTTTTCTCCATACTCATGTAAAATTGGGGCTTTGGGGGGTTACCTGATGTGTGCTATCAATGACAGAATTGGAATTTCTGACATTTGGTTACTTGAGGGGGAAAATGGTAATCGTGATGCGGATCGCATTTGGAGGAAAAAGTTAAGTGTTATGCGTACTTTAAGACCATTTTCCTTGCTGAAAAGTGGTGAAGTTCTATGTTACGATGATACCAATCTCTATTTCCATAACCCGACGATACCATCTCTACAAATGCTTGTGAATATGGATGAAGAAATTTCTCGGCCCATTCCTCACATGAACACCTTAGTTTCGCTGAAAGCTCTAGGAGAAGAAGATACACAGATAATGTAGTCAACTGATCAATGTAAGAGCCATAATATGTGAGGAGGCAGACTGGCAGATGAAGCAGCATTGCGAAGGAAGAGGCAGTGATTAGCAGATGAGGTACCATTTCCTGAACTCTTTCCAATCTAGTGCTTGTTAATGGGTAATGGATAGCTATTACATATAGATTACTGTAAATCTGCTGCTTAAATGATACATCTCGTCTTCATATCATGTGATATTTAACTTGGAGTTGAGCTATCTTGCTTTTGTAACTGCGTATATTGTTACATTAATGTTTACCTAAACTAAGCTTAGTGGGAAAACGTGATACAGACTCTAGTAAATTGATTTTACTTGTAAGAAGCTAAGGAGTGATATATGTAGGGAAGGTCTTGGAGTAAAAAAATAAATCACAACTCTATATTGCTTTTGTATTACTAAAGTATCTATTAGTTTTCTGAACATCACACTAGTCCGACAATTTCAAGTATCCAATTTTGAACTTTTTCAATATTTGTGCCTACTGTTCCGATGTGGCAACAGCTTAGGGTCATTGCATTAGTAATACAGATCAGTTTTATGCAAATGAAGAAAAAGATTGATTACTCGTACTCTGGTGCTAATTTTGGACAGTGGCAGACATGCATCGATCTCAACTCTTCTGTTTTGAATCAGTTGTCGCTATCTAGTTCTCAATGACATATGTTTTGCTATTTTTGGATGATTTGAACAAAATATGTCTCTTTAAAATCAACTTAGGGCCAAGGGGTTAATAGGAGGGAAAAATGTGGCTCTATCCTTTATATGGGGGACACAAAATTACTTCAAATTGCCTTCCTTTCAGAGAATTGAAAGAAGCAACGTCAGTGCGTAAACCAACTTTAAGCAAGTCTCTTTTGAACCAACTTTAGGGACACTACTGATTCATGTAATCCTTATAGATCTTTTTTATCGCTGGCTGTCTCCACCCTTCCATAAATGTTAGTACCGTCGATACATAGCGTAAGTTTGTTTCCAAATAAATTTGGGCATGTTTTTGTCATCTCTCTTTAGAAATATATGAAATGTTAGTACCAAAATCACTTGATACATAGCGTAAGTTTGTTCATATATATCTGTCAGTTTGATATTTATTCATTTTGCTAATCTGATTATTGGAACAAGAAAGAATATATACATACAGAAATGGTAGTTTGAAGAGGCAGAAAAGCTTATCTCATTGTTCATTAAAATTCCATGAGAACAACAGATGATTCAAGTAGGCAGAGTACTTCGTAACAGCTACCAAAATTTATGTTTTGACTCTATTGTTAACCACAAACAAGCTAATTGTTTGTCTTCTCTAGTTTTCCATCTCCATGGGAATGCTTAATCTAGCTAGGTATCCTCCATCTTTACCATTACGAGGACTCAGAACAAGAGTTCCATAATTTATGCATTACGCCTGTATGAGTTCACACATAAAATAGGTCATATACACACGCTATATGGATACCAAATTGTATGATCCCGTGAGGAATCACACCGCTACGGCGCTATGTCCTGTTTCTTTTTTGTTCTGAAACTGATATTTCTAGAGTGGCATCAACGTATGTATTACCTTGTGTTTCTATCATCATATATTTTTGATATTTCCTCATGGTACCTGGGTTGCCCAGGTTCAGTACCTACTAGGAAAACCAACTGAGCACCCCTTCCAAAACATGTACATGGTCTTTCACCTTATAGATCCTTGTCAAAGTAAATGGGATGCTCAGATTTTACAAGAATACTTCACACATGAACAGTGTCATCAGATTCAAGCAATCAGGTTACCTAATCAAGAAGATCCAAACCAACAATGGGAAGTTCCCCGTTAAATTCTACTTATAACAAGCTTCTTGAACCTAGTTTGCACTAATATAACAATTTTATTTCATAAAAACCTAATTTTCCGTACTCTAGACTAGAAAAAATGGTTTAGATTTGCAGTTGCAGGTTCCACAAAATCTTAAGATATTTCCATGGAAGTGTGTTTTCACCAAATCATTATAATTGGACTTTTCCTCGGTCAATTCTTTCAAGTTATGAACAAAGCTTGGTTTCTCTCTCAGTTACAGGAGGACAGTGCAGCCTGTTTCTACATTGCCCTTTTGCAAGGACGTTATCCTGTGGTAAAGCTCCTCACTTACATTGCCCTTTGGGGATCTTCTCAGGCAACTGATCATGGAAATTAATGAGCTCAAACTGAAGGGACAGTCATACTTTGGCATATTCGGAAAATATGATGTAAGCTGAATTTGAGCACAAGCAAGTTCCTAGAGTTGCAATTCAGCATACGAACAATTCCTATTGCATAGTAGCATCAGTTTTGACAACAGAGTTAGGACATGGATTTTGTGTAAAAACAAACTGTCATCAACTGAAACTGTTAGGTTGCATGATTATAATGAAAGCAGTACCATTTTCTTCATATGCATTCCTTTTGTAATGGCTACCTTTGCAGACTGAAATTGTGCAATGTGACTCAGAAGGAAGATTCTAAGGTGCCAAAGGCTGGAAATGCAGGGTTACTTTAGTGCGCCAAGCAGAAGTTCTAGTACTCCTCTCAGCTGTTAAATGGACATAACAAAGCAACATGAGCAGAATTATTTTTGTAGCTGAAGTGATAACCATGCTCTGGTCTAAGTCACGGACGGCTCTTTTTTATTTGAAGAAAGGATATCTTCATTGAAAAAAATTACCGCATCAAGTTTTTCTCTTATAAGAGAAGACAGCCAAGATTATCTAACCAGAATACAGAATTTTCACTGAACTTTGCATCTTTAACTAAAAGATCAACTACTTCATTTGTTACTCTTGGGACATAACGACGTTACCCAAATCTCTTATAATATAGTTTTACTTTGATAAAAGTCTTTTTTTTTTTTTTTTTTTGAAAGTTAAGTAGATTACTGAAGCACAAATTACATAGAGTTATTCAAAGTGTTGGTTTCCCTGATCTCATTACAGTGATTTGAGATATTGGCCCCTACCAACATATTGTTAATTCCTATATCTGAAAAAGAAAAAGCAGCTGAAATTGAAAATATAACATCTGACTGTAAGGCATTTGAAATGCAGTCCGGCATTTGGAACCAGATTTGTTTGTGGATGTTTGTCTTTCTTGCCTCATTTGCTAATATATCCGCCACTTTGTTGCATTTTCTGTTCTTAAAAGAGATACCCAAAAAACTAGTACATGACCTTAAGATTTTCATTGCTTCCGACACAATAACTTGATTTCTCCAAAAAAATGTTGCTTGGCTTGTTTTGAGCATAAAGAATAAGTCTCTGGCAGTCGCCTTCCACATAGAAACTTTTAAGATCCATATTCTTAGCCCATTTAGCCACTTCTAACAGATAAAAGTCTTTATTGCTGATGATTACTGATTACGAAATTTATGTTAGAAAATAGAAGATGTCACATCAAATTCCTAAAACGAAGGTAAAATCTTCTCATCTTTAGAGATCATAATCAGAAAGAAAGTGGAAGTCCTATTCGTCCGCTTGGAAATGAAAATTTGAACGTTCCAGTCCTCTAAATTTGAATCACATGGGGAATTGAACGTTCGAAAGATATTTATGTCCCTGGCGTGCCTGTGATATTCACGTTTTCTTTGGAATTACTATTAGGAAGCAGGGACGCTGGTACAGCTCGAAGCCGATGTGAAAGACGCAACAAAAGAGTGGTGCATGTGAACAAGTCTGGACCGTTTTATTGTCTCTTTGTTTGTCATTTCATAGCCCTCCATCCTAGCAAGACACTCGCTTCAACAACCAATGCCTCTTTTTCTTGACCTTTGATTTTTCACATTCGACTAGTTGTTTTAGATGTGTAAAATGCTCAACCCAATGTTAAGATAGGGTGATCAGACAGCTTGCAATTCTGGATGCATTTACAAACACAAAAAAAGTATATTGTAGAGGAAATATAAACTCACCAAAAAATTAACAAAACAACGTATAGATGACTTTCAATATGACCTGCTAAGAAAGAAAAATGACTTACCATGTGGTTACAGTCGGGGGAGTGGAGATGGCAACCCTGAGCATGGGTGGCTTCTTGGATGTATAAAACTACAAATTCTTTACTACTTTTTCAGTTTTGCAAGCCCAATTTGAATACTAAGTGCTGCAGTCAAAGATCTTCATTCTGCTCGTGTTGTAACTGCAAGTCTGCAACAGATTCCAATGGATTTCTCCTTGTTTCCCAGTTGGCTTCTCAGAAAGATTACAAAGTCCCCTTGAGGATTTCAAGGACCTATTAAAAAGGGGCAGAGTTAATGATGCCAATCCCACGGCTCACAAACTCGCCAAGTATACCATTGAGCATAATGTCCAATAATGGTGGAAAGCTTCCCAAATCTCATTCTTAACTTAGCCGGAGCTCTGTGGTCATTTAGACCTGGTTTTTCTTTTTGACTATTATCCAAAACCACAACAAATTTTGTACTTGTGTTAACAAAAACCACTCCTGGAACTCGAGCAATGACTTAAATGACAGTGTAGAGCACTAACAGAAACTATTTAGAAATAAAACCTATCTTACGGGTATTACTTGGGTCTGCATTCAAATGAGATATTTTTATAACATCTTCGGGTAGTCTTGCTTTACTATGCTAAAATGCAGGTATTTCATAATTACATAAATACTTAGCCTTCATAAAAGTATCCCTAGAGGATTTCACAAAAAGCGCTAATTTTTTTTATAGACACGTTCCAATGACCAACACCACCCGCTTTTCAAAACAGGTGACGGATCTTATAAAACAGAATTGCTGTAAAAATATAAAACCAAAAAAGAGAGAAGAACAGTATAATTTGACGCCTCTCAAACGTTGTAGCCACATTATTAATAACACTGTTCGACAAAGAGCAACAAAAGAACATTAATTCCCAATTATGGGATACATCGCTGGTAGAGAGGTAAAGCTCCAAGTGCCTCCCGCTCGGCATTCTCCCTCTTTACCTGCAAATACAAAAACAGACAATTTAAGAAATGATTTTCCGTGTACAAGACCTTCAATTCAAATTCTACAAATGAGGTCTCAAAGGTGAACTTGGAGAGCAAAAGATGAATAAGAGTAGCAAAATTAACAACAATAGAACGCCTCGAAACAGAGAATTTAAGCAAAAGAATGGTCAAATGAACTTACCAGGGCCAACATATCACTAAGATAGGTCCTGAATGGTGTCTGCATTTTCTGCACGAATGAAAAAGCAAATTAGCTCCACTTGGTTTCATAAAAATAAATTAATACCATATGGTAGTTGAAAAAAGCAGAACAGCAATCATATTCAGCAAATCTATATAATAACACTGTGAGAGTCCTTAGTTCAGTTTTTCCCCCCTGTACTTGAACAACAATCACAAGGGAAATGGATCATCTTCATAACATATATAAAGACAATGTAACGTGTTTCGCTTGCCAAATCCAAACTACAGCCGAAAATGTGAAACAATACATCCAGAATATAGCAGCTATCGAATAAAGGGCTATGTAAAACAAAGACAATCAAAGTAACGACCTACAAATCCAACTGCATATCGGTACACTTTCCACTAAGAAGTTTGTATACATTACCTTTCCACAACCTATACAAGACAGTGATTCCTAATACTATGTGAGCACATTGATTCTAAGAAGAACGGAAAAAAACGTTCCATGAAAATTTAAAACGCTTTCTAACTAAAGGTATTCATGAACATGTGTCGAACGAATAATTGGTTTATCAAAAACAAACATAAATTAGAGAAATGCAAATAATAAAGCAAGCTACCAACTTTACAAAAAGTTACAAAACGTGTTTTATCATTTGAACATTCAGTATACAAAACCCATATGTGAAATGATATATCCTAGACTCTACTAATAAAAACTGAGGTCTGAATATACTGACTATCGAATAAAGAACTATGTAAAACAAAGACAACCAAATAACAACCTACAAATCCAACTGTGAATCGGTACACTTTCCACTAAATAGTTTACATACATTATCTTTCCACAACCTATACAAGACACTGATTCCTAATATACTATGAGAACACATTAATTCTAAGCAGTATGGTATGGGGAAACTGTTATGTGAAACGCTTTCTAAGTAACGATATTCATGAGACAAAATAGTTGGTTTACAAAAACAAACATATTAAAATAATAAAACAAGTTACCAACTGTAAAAAAAGTTAAACACTTGATTTTTTATTTGAACGTTCAGTAGTGTACAACATCATCCTATACTGCATAAGATTTCAAGATTCAAAGGCATAAATAAAAGAAGCAGACTCATTCCTCTTTCAATTTTCAATCTAAAGCCTAAACTTCACAACATCCTCCTCAAGATAAACATACTTCAAATGTCCAGGTATCTAGTAAACTATACAGCATATGCACATTCAAAATAAACATACTGAGCGGCATCTTGCTCGAAATACACATACTTTATAGGTCCAAGAAACTATATACTGTCTACATTCAAAACAAATATAACTGGCAGTCTGGCACATCCTCGTAAATTTACATTCATCCATGATATTTCATCGATTGAAAAATGAGCTTCTTACAATTTCAATAACTCCATAAATTCCTCTTACAATTTCTCAATCTAAACTCAAAACAAACATACTTGGCAACATCCTCATAAAAGTTTCACTCAGTAATTGAAATCTAAGTAAAGGTCTATGCACATATAACCTAGAAACTAAATAGATATTTTTCAAATCCAAAATTTCATTCACTACAAAAGAGGAAATAAAAAAAAACGAACAGAAATTGAGATTTAAGAAATGAAAAAGAACCTGCAATTCTGTAGAAAGGTACTCATGTTTCATAGACAGATCCATAGCACGTTTAAGACGTTGATTCCTTGCATCAACGACTTCAACAGGTAGACGATTTAGAGCTTCTTTAATATCCAAATCCATCAATGGATCATATAGATCGTCATATCGAAGACCTTTAACAAAAAAAAAAAAAATTAAAAAAATACACCGATTAAATCAGTTTTTACAAACCCTAACAAACAAAAAAATCAATCAAACAAAAATGAAATCAGATCAAAAAAAGTTAATCTAACTAACCGTAGTGAGTGAGACGATCGGCTATGGCTTTCTTGTGAACACCAGCTAACCAGTTCTTCTTTGGATCCAGGAAGGTTTTCAATAGTGTCGACGCCATTGTTTCTCGCTCGCTCTCTCTCTCTCTCTAAAGATTAGATTCAGGAGGAGAATGAATATAAAAAAAACTGGCGTCATTAGGGGCCACCGGGAAAGAATCAGGGGCAACATGTATAAGACAAAATATGATCACCCAAAACTAAAATAAAGCCACCCCTTATCTCCGATTTTTTGAAATGACAAATATACCCTTCACAATCGGTAGTTTATTAACGTAATCGGTAGACGTTAGGATAATCGGAGGTTATTGTGTACATATGTAGTTTGAAAGTTTTGTTATTTCGAAAAAAACCTACAATCAGAAGGTATTTATTTACCATGTCTCCTGATTATGAAGTTGCCCCAAAATTGATATTTAAAAAAATCTCAATTTTCGAATTTGGGAACTACCATAATCGGTAGACAATACTACAATCGGTAGTTTATATTAATATATGTTGGTTTGTGTTACGAAAATTATAATCGGTAGTTAAAATGGTAATTTCGTGATGTTAATTTTCTACCGATTATGGTAGTAGGCCCTGAAAAAGCGGGGTACAACAACCTCACCCAATATTTCGTTTAGCAATTTGTATGGACTAACTCTAATATACTTTTAAGAGAATCAACTAGACTGTCAGACTCAATGTTAATAAAAAAGTATATCAAGGAGTTAATATCTCTCTCTCGATTTGATCTATACTCAAACAAATAGAAATCTGTGAGTCTTTATCAAATACAAGAGATATAAACTTGGATGGTACCAAAGACCAATATCCAAGGATCAATCAATTTCCAATCAACAACCAAAGGTTGGATTTCACAATTGATCGATACAACGCACAACCTCAGTAATATTTCAATTATATAACAAAATATAGTGCGGAATAGAAATAACACGATTGAGAAGTTTTGTTAACGAGGAAACCGCAAATGCGAGAAAAACCCGGGACCTAGTCCAGTTGAACACCACTTTGTATTAAGCCGCTACATACACTAGCCTACTACAAACTAACCGATTCAATCGTAGTTGAACCCTAATCAATCTCACACCGATTCAAGGTACGGTTGTGCTCCTTACGCCTCGATCCCAACAGGATACTAAACACTTGATTCCCTTAGGCGATCTCACCCACAACTAAGAGTTGCTCGACCCAAAGTCGAAGACTTTAATAAACAAATCGTATCATATAGAAAAGTCTATGATAATAGATAAATCTGTCTCCAGAATGAGATAAACCTATGAGTTTTGTTAGTCTTTTGATAAATCAAGGTGAACAGGAACTAATTGATAACTCGGACTTATATTCCCGAAGAATAGCCTAGTATTATCAATCACCTCACAATAATCTTTATCGTATGGTAGTGAAACAAGATATTGCGGAATCACAAAAGATGAGACGAAGATGTTTGTGATTTCTTTTTATCTTGCCTTATCGGAGATATAATCTCAAGTTCATTATTCAATTAAACTCGTACGATAGAAAATGGCAAGATCAGATCGCTCAACTACAAGAGAAGTAGTTTCGTCTGGCTTCACAATCCAAATGAAGTCTTTCAGTCGTTAACCTACAGGGTCTCGAGAAGAAACCTAAGGTTAAAGGAGAGTCGACTATAGCAAAACCAACTAGTATCACACAGGAGGTGTGGGGATTAGTTTTTCCAATTGCTAGAGTTCCCCTTATATAGTTTTCAAATCAGGGTTTGCAATCTAAGTTACCTTGGTAACAAAGCATTCAATATTCACCGTTAGATGAAAAACCTGATTAAATACAAGCTAATATCTTTCAACTGTTAGATCGAAACTTAGCTTGTCACACATAAATGAAATGTATTTCATTTAGGTTTGAGTAATCGTACCTAAATGTGTACACTTAGTTGGTTCAAAAATAGTTAATCAATGGTTAGCCATATGAGCACTTTCATATTAACCGTATTCATCTTTCTCATAACTAGTTCAAATGACTCATAAGAACTAGTTGAAGAGTTGTTCAATTGCTTAGGTCTTTATTCTTAGACACAATTGAAACAAAATCGGTTTGATTCATTTGAATCAATTCATGAACAATATAGCCACGGTTTGCAAAGATTGCATTCCTTATAATTTATTGTTTTAAGTTCATGAACTACCGATTTGAGAAATAACCAGCTTGGGTATGCGTACGTGTATGCGTACATTAGCTACCGGATTTGAGTTTACAAACTCAACAGAAATTTTTGGTTCGAAAACTTCCGCCGGTACGCGTACCCAACCTGTCACCTTCACCAATACCGCATGCACTCATATGCACGCACTTGGTTTCCGGTACATGGATTTATACACTAATGTGCGAAGACACTATATATGCTTATATCCATAGATGGTATTCTCAACTCTACATTTCAATCATTGAAACATTCTTCTATAATGTTATAACAATCGTTATTCACGACTATCGTCATCAAAGTTATTTTCAAGATTGAAACGTCATCATGACTTTCGTCAAGGGTAAAGATGAAAAGTGGTTAAAGCAAAATCTTACCAACACATATTTCGAAAGATAGGCGAGTAAACTCGGCTCGAAATAGCAAATGTGTATGTATGAAAACTATCATACTTATACGACTTTTGTCTCAAGAGTAGGAGATAGAGTATACTTTTGAGTGATAGATGAGTTCAAGTCTCCACATACCTTTTAGTCGGATGAAGTTCCACTGGTTCCTCGAGTAGTTCTTCGTCTTTGTAAGATAATCTCCATGGAGTCTGGAGCTCAACTATACTTAACTAACCTAGATCGAGACTTAGCCATAAGTAAATTAGAAATCAAGAATATAATTTTAATCACTAATATTGACAAAAATTCTTGAGATAGCAACACATGCGAGTTCGACCGAGCAATGCTCTAACAATCTCCCCCTTTGTCAATTTTAGTGACAAAACTATCAATACATATGGATTACAAAATAGATAAAGCTTTGTAGCTTCTCGTCCACATGCTTGATCTCCTTGGTGCTTCAGAATTACTCGAAAACTTCGTCTTTTCCAAGTACTCCCATGATTCCATAGATGTTCAGTTCAGCATCATAGTTGTTGAAGTTCCGTAGCCAGAACAATGAGAAAACAAAAGCTCTCGATCGTTGTTATACAGTGTCATAGTATTATTACACATCACCAAAGTTAAATTGCATCACAACTTTGACAACAATACTATGGTGATATGTATCACTCCCCCTTAGTCAATACTTCGTCTCAACACGAAAATCACTCCTCCTTACATAATGATCCGAAAACCATATGTATTTGTAGTGTGAACTACATATTAATTCTCCCCCTTTTTGTCAATAAAATTGGCAAAGGTACGAAAACGGGATCCTAATAAAATTTTCATGGAGATACTTCAAGACCAAAGAAAAGTACATATCAACTTTGTTTAGATGCAATCATAAAGCCGAAGCTAAATGCATTCATCACATAGTTTATAAAGATACAAGATAACCCCTCAAATATTCCACAGCCGCACTCCCCATAAAGATATGGAAACTAAGCGCAAGTTCAAAAGAACTCTCCCCCATTTGATGTCATTCCCGAAAGAACAACAAGAGCGACCTTACTTTTACGAGAAAATAAGGATTTCTTTGGACACCAAAAACCACAAAATAATTTTGTATCCAAAATTCTCAATTAAATTAACCACAAGAGAACCCATGATTAATTTAATCGGAATACACAACCAAAATAATCACAAACGAATCTATGATTAGTTTAGTTGGAAATGCTCACATAAGAATACTTATGGAGCCACATAGTATATACATAAAATATGGATCAGGGAAGATCAATACTGCGGAATATACAAGGATTCATTCTATTTTCCATCACTATTTGCACAATGACATATAATAGACATAATCCCCGTAAACAAAAGATTTTAACCTATCTTCCATCAATAAATGACACAATAGGATTAACTTTTGTAATATCAAAAGTTCATTCATTCTTTTATCAATACATGCATATCGACATATGAAAGAGATAACTTTTGACATCGTATGGGACAATAATAGTTCACGGACGCAAACACACATATCCGATAACATATTGCAATATATAACACCATAAAGATTAATACTGTAAAAATCATCTTCCAAACAATTTTTTAGAATTTAAATAAATAAACCTAAAAACATGAAGATGAAAGCGTTGGACATAGCTATGTGTACTCACAATAATGGCTATTCCAAACCCTAGTTATCCTTCTTAAACAAAACCAAGAATAAAAATTATTTTAAGAAGTTTCCTAGACAAAATAAATCAGTTTTCTTTGATTATTTCATAACTTTGAAAAGGTCCATCGAAATAGGAGTCACTGATATCTTTGATTTTCTTGACCAGTATAAACACCATGTTCATGAGTTAGAACATTAGTTTTTTTGGTCAACCATGCGAGCAAGATGCTCGGCTTTGACGCAATCAAGGATGACCTTCTTCTGGTTCCTGATCAAGATGTTTTGATTATCAAGGATTCTTGCTTGTCCACCAATGAGTTGGTTTATCTGCAATTGAAGGTTAGCAAGCTCGTTCTTAACCTCAGTCTGAACGAAGATTAAATCCTTGACAGATTCTCCTATCCAAGAGTTATACTCTTTTCTTTCAAGCATCTTTTTTAGAATCAGATATTGAGCTGAATCACATCCTTTGAAGCCTTCTTCCATCTCAATGCTTACTTCTTTTCGAGATTCAACAGAGGTTCCCATAGACATATTTTTCTGGGAACAGGATAAACACATACAAGGCATATATGTATTGTCAACTAGGGGAGACACCTTTGATAGAAACCCTAGATTTCCTTAAAGAAGACTTGGACGTTCGTGGACCTGGAGAAGGTATCAGAAACAAGAAGGACCCGAGAAGGAATACATAATGTCTCTTTTTAAAAAATGCTCAATATCCGAACAAGTTAGATAGAGCAAAAGAGATACATTAGATACAGAGAGAGTAGCAGAATAATCTCAACCTGTAAAACAGCCATCAAACCATCAAAATAGATGATAATCGTCCTAAGACTTGAGCATCTCATAAACAAACATCCTTGTAACTCTCAAGTTAGACACAATGATGTAAATACCTACAGTTAGGTAGTAGGATGAGATATGATCTCACCATGAGTGTTTATAGATGATTTAGGGATATCATCATTCAGTCTGATTTTTGTATTCCTTTCTCTCTTTGACTGTTTTTAACTCGATAGAAGTTTCTTACAGCCCTTTGAGAAAGTCCATTGAATGGAACCTTTTGATGACTAAGTCTAAGACCTCTAGAGATTGGTTCTAGAGGATTAACTGAGAAAGGTCTCCACCTTCTAGACTTAGATCTACCAGTTTTATTCTCATAGACACTGGGAAGCTGTGTTTTTGTGGTGTAGTTTGTAACATGAGTAAAAACACGATTCATGTAAAGATTTTGAAATGAGTGACCATTAAAAACCTTTTTAAGAGAATTCTGGTTTTCTGTGGGAGTGAAATCCATTGTTGCTCCTGCCAGATGATTGACTCGGTTGACGGTAAATAGAAGAAGATTTTGAAGATCGGAGATCTGTTTCTTCCTAGTAAAACAATGTTTAGCACTATGATTCATTTTCCCACAGAAGGAACAAGTTCGTGTAAGAGAATTGATGAAAGGTATCTGTTTCAAACCCATGTCCCATTTGGAAGTCTGTCGTTCGTATTTTGCAGGGACTTCCTTTAGTGAGTATTTCTTCATGCTAGGTAACTCAGCACGTGACACAGAAGAATTTCTCATTACAGTGTTTTCCTTTGTCAAGGAGACAGATTGTTTTTGGGCTAGGTGAAGAGATGCAGCAATATTCTCTGTTTCAACACAAAGGTTGCTCAAATCAAAGAAGTGTGTCTCAATTAAACGTTTTTCTCTAATTGTTCCCTCTTTAACAATATTCTCAAGGATGCTAATTGATAGGATTCTGCGAATACCTATATGTGATAAATGCAATCGCACAGTGTCTAACTAGTAGACAGAGGCAAGTACGGGTCGAACCCACAGGGAGCGGTGGAAATAGTGTAATCAATATCTCTAATCGATTAATCAACCAAGATATGAATTTCTGATTTTTGAAAAGAATAGAAACAAAGAAAATAAACTAAAGTAACACAATGAATTCAATGAGAGAGTCGGTAACCAGGATTTATAGTATCCACCACTATTTCTATTCAATTACTGAAATGAACATAACTCATGAATATTTGTTTATCATCCGTTCTATCGACATCACCTATTATATGTATTAGAGTCGTAAATATCACTGGTATACCCTAAGTATGGCACATTGATATGGTTTTAACAAGTTGCAGAAAGTGGTAGTAAAAAGTTTGTTCAACTCAGACTTGTAAAGGTTTGATTTAAGAAAATACTAAAAACAAAGAAATATATTCACAAGTTTGTCACGATATCGAGAGATACTAGGACTTCGGATTCCACCATTAATCACATTCAATTGGTTCATATAATGAGTCATAACAATTCTAGCTCTTTTGTTGACTCTTTTCTTTGCCGAAAGTAGATTTTATAAAGAATTAGATGTAAATCATAAGCATAACGCATCAAGAGTTCTTAGACTAAGCATACGCTATCAGACAAAATCACAACTAATCAAGAAAAATCATAAATCAATTAAAAAAAGTGCAAAAGTCATGAAGAATCAAATATAGTTACCAAAAGATTGTGAAATAAGGCTTGCTCCGTCATCATAATGTTGGGGTTTAGCTCCTCATGTCGAAAACACGCTCAAAATAATAATCCATGGCTCAAAAGGTGTTTTTATTGAAGAAATAATTTAACTCAGCCAATCTGCAATGATGTATTGGCGTTACAGAGTTCACTGTTACAAAAGAATAAGACCGTGGAGAGAACGATAGTTTTCTGTTGCTGCAGAATCTGCGACTGTTCTTTGCTGATTAATGTTCTTCAGATTAGGGTTCTTGAGAACGACACTTATGTAGTGTCGTCTGCAACCCTTCTCCTTCTTCTTCACCTGCTGCTGCTACTTCTCCTCAGCAGCGTTCCTTTCTTCACAGCAACCACCCCAAACTCCCGATCCCCTTTTTGTGACTTGAACCAATGTATTTATACGCTCAACAGGCCCCTAAATCCCCGAACAAATCCGAGAATATTTCTTTCCACTTTCAGCGGAAGTCACGTGGTTTTTTTCTTCTCTGTTGGCTTATTTACGCGTTCAAGAGTTGTAAAAACTCTTTCCAAATCTAATAGAACCAAATATAACCAGTTCACATAACTTCCAAAAATATTTGATATTCTAACTCCCCTGTTTTGTCGAGATACACATGAAAACCTTCTCACACGTCTTCTATGCAGCTTTAGAGTTGCTTGAAACTTTCCCTTTCTCAATAGAATCGTATCCTAGGGAAACATATCTTCTTCGTATCTTTCCAAACGTGAAACAAACTCCGAAATACTCACACTATTCTCGGTCCCCTTTTTTTCCTCAAGCCGAGTATATAACCAAATCCAGCCCATAAAAACACCCATAAAAGCATTGTATATCTGTAACAGGTCAAATCCATGAGAATCAGCGATTGAATCTCATTAAAGCACGCCCAAATCTCGACCCAAAACTCTACCAGTAAACTGCCAAGTTTTCCCGCCATTTTTGATTTTTCAAACGGAGGAGATAACCTCCCCCTATCCAGACTGGTGTGCCAATAGTAGATGCTCTGGAAATGGGTTGCCCTTTAGTAATTCAGGTACCCCTTATACAAAATGGGGGTCCGTATAGTAATTTTCACCTACGAGCGCAAAAACCACTTTTCGAGCCAATTTCGCCGCAAAAGCTTATTTCTCCAGAAACACCTATAGAAACACAAAATAATCAAATAAGTATAAAATTGAGCACTAAAAATACACATTATTGAGATCAAAATAGACACATAAATGCGTCTATCAAATACCCCCAAACTTATTAATTGCTAGTCCTTGAGCAAATCAAATCTAGAAAATAGAATCCTAACTCACTGTCGCAGGCATCTTCGATTGCATTTAGCGTATGCAATAAGCCTTTAAACCCCTAGGTGGCCCTAGTGGCCGAGTTATAGTCTCGGGAGGGCTTACAAGAGATATACCCACAAAACTTTTACACTCCAGACCCTAGCTATCTACGCAGAACCTTGGAAGGCACTAAAGAATCTCCTTGGTTGGCATACTTTTTGACTATAGGAGGAAGTACATTGATGCGAAATTCCAATTTCTGTACATGAGTTTGCACTCAAGCATACTAAAATTCATATATAAGTGACAGAGCTCTACTCAGATAGTTTCTGGACATCATAACCGGAGTCAACCAATCACATGGATAGATTAAGAAGATGGATGAGAAAAACGTAGATGGTTTTGATGTTGACTAAGGTGAACGATGTTTCTCATATCTCGTCTCCGAAGGCCCTTTGCCAAAAATGAACCTATCCTAATGGACCGAGATATTGGTCCGTACTAATATCAA
>JAJJWW010019424.1:0-61755 GCA_023531295.1 Papaver armeniacum
GAGCCTTGTACGTTGCGATATTATGATTCTACAGCTTACACCAATCGTAAGCTTGTTCACTTTCTGTTACAAGTCATAAGCAAGCCAACACCTTCACAATCTCAACACCTTCTTCGCTCTCCCTAAGATCAACCCCATCTCCTTCACTTTGTGACAAAATGAAGTCTGGAACGGCCATTTCTTGGTTTAGGCCAGGACTTACAGATTGATCTCGAATCTACAAGCACTCATCGGCGGTCATTTGTTTAAGGTTTATATTCATTCCTCATCCACACCCCAAATTACCAAATTCTACAGGAATAGTTTTCACCCATAAACAGAGGTTTACATCAATTCGCGGTCTTACATTACGACCGCATTGTGGAAAAGAAAATTTTGATACAATAATCAAAATACAATCATCATAATCTTATGAAGACTTTATAAAATACTTACTTGTGAACATCCTGGAGATGTTTTCCGTTTGTCACTACCGGGAAAATGTGATCTTGGTCGAGTAGCAATCATCTCGGGGAAGGAGGCTCCTTCACTAAGGGTTGATTAACTCTTACAAATCGATTAGCGCTTGAGTTGTTGATCCCAAAAGTCTACATAACCTTGGAGTTACATATGAAACTCTTTCATAGATGGGCAACCAAAATTCGCTTCCTTCCATATGTGCGGTCCGGACGAGTCATAAGTTGATCAAGCGAGGTTTTCTTAACCGGGAAAGTCGGAACACCTTTGATCCATACCCATTTTACGAGCGCCCTATCAATATTGTATTCTTCCACCGAGAATTCACCATGCATTATGGACATCGGATAACCTGGAGTACAACTTAGCATAAAAGCTCTCTCACCGTCATCCAAGTCGGCTTTCCCAGATTTCAAAGTCATATTATTCATCATTAAAAGTTCTCAACCGAGATATGTAAGGGTAACTAATACCCATGGCGGAAGTTGAATTGATTCATAATCCGAATATCAACAAAGCGAGTCTTTGATCGAAGTTGCTTTGTAGACCAACAGTGCATGATCCGGCATTAATTTTTGGAGAAAACATGACGAGCATCAGTATTCAATCCTTGTAAAATGGTACGTGGAATAGGTGCATAATTCTTGAAGTGCTCCCACATCAAAGCTTGAAGAAACATTGTATTAGCGTAACATTCAATCTTTATAAAACCGTTCGAGACACTAGAGTCCATGATCAAGGAGTCCAAGTTAGAATACAAAGAACCAGGAACAAGCTACCTATTGGAGTTGCTCTGCCTAAGCCATCTTAATCGCAAAAGGAATCACGAATGGCTTCAACAAGTTTCCAACATCTTCAAATACGTCTGGACAGCCATAAACACAAGAAAGGGGAACAGATAACGACGAGTCAACAGCCACTCCAGAGAGGAGTATCTCTTGGCCACCAGTGTATTAACCAATGAGCATAACAACCTTTCTTCGAGATGCTTTATTAATCTCCTCCATTGTGGTTGTCAAGATGTTAGAGATTACAACTTCCTCGATGAAGAAAGATTTTCAGGAAGATTGCCTCCGTGATTGGAAGATGCAACAAAGCAACTACATCTTCTAAAGTAATGGTAAACTCTCCCATCCGTATATGAAATAGTGAGTTGGAATACACCGTCGAGCAAGTAAAGCTACAATACCTCGCGCATCATGAAAAATGAATAAATCTCCAGAAGCTTGAATAGCTTGTATTACTCGTGCGTCATGCAACTTAGCTCGAACACGAGGAAAACCCAAGCATGTACCTCGCCATCCAGAAAACTTTTCCAAAGGGCCGTCGAGAAAGCTTGAATTCAATTATTGATGTAGAAAATTATCCTCGTTCGAGATGAACCGAATAATTTGCAGGAGTCACCAATTTTTCCGAGTAACCTCCGGGATTTATCGAGAAGACGAAATGATGGAGTTTTGAGACGTTTTTCGGGCCCTTGATCTATGAAGAATGCATCCTCCATGTTCGGAACGTTCTTGATTCAGGAGTTTCATCTTCGCTTGATGGAAGTCTCATCCGTGCATGAATCATCCCTAGAGGCATCATTGTCTATGTGTAAATCTTACCTGGAAGTATCATTGTCCACACACATATCATCTCTGAAAGCATCATTGACTTGAGAATCAGACATCCTTGCAAAGTAACTGTAACGTGCACACAATACTTCGCTTCAATATACCATTCATACAAGATGCAAACGTCTATAAAATGGTAATTCTAAACTCTTACCTTTTTATTATTCTACTAGCGATAGTGATTATAATGCAAGAGTTAACACTTCAAAACTTGCTCGTTTCTTCAAAACTACAAAAGACGAGCATAAACTCAGATTTTCACAAAATCATGAATATTTCTACTGCGCGAACATTCACCATGGAATTATGAAAACTAAAATATTATTTCATCATAAATAATTGTTTACTTATAAGGATTACACAAAACTCAAGTTTTGATTTATATTTATATAAAAAAAATATATAAATGTGATTAACTCACGTAAAAATAAATAAATAATATACATCCATGAACAAGTCACGATTTAAAAAAAAAATCGTGAATACTCACGGTGTAGGATCAGAATATCGTGACATCAATACTTCGCGAGATCAATAAACAACAACATTGTGATAGCGTCGCAGAAGAATAATATAAATGACGCAATGAATGACGACAGCTAAAACACGAGAAAGATGTGAAGACCTAGCGAGATCTAGGATGGTTGCGAGATTATGTACTTGTACGCTTGCGATATTTGCAAGTCATTTCGAAAATAAAGGACGATTTAAATGTCATCCATTATGTAATACCCTATATAAAGAGCCGAGCAGGCCTATTGAGGAGAGATCTTTTTTCAAGTGTTGAGCAAGTCATTAGGAGAGAGAAAGTTTGTGGTGATTATAATTTCTTTAGCTCTTTTCCATTTGGTCTTGTAAATACTCAAGAAGTTAATCAATAAAATTATAATTATTCATCTTTAAATGGTTTAATTGAGTGGATTCTTGTGAGGGGTGTAGTGTAGGATTTCCTGCAACTACACATTGGCGCTAGAAACAGGGAGTGAGAAAAGATTGACACAGTGATTTCAAAGAATTTAGAGTAATAAGGAAGGAATTTCATATAATCTTCAAAAATTTACTCAGATTGAGAAATGGCTAGAAGAAGAAATGCATCTGAACAACCAATAACTGTTAGAAGGAGTAGGAAACTTGCTGGAGAAGAGAGAAATGAAATAGGTGAATCCTCAAAAATGAACACAAGAAATAATGAAGAAAATCAAATTCAACCGCCAACTCAACCAATACCGAATAGAACTGTGGATTATGATAGAGTAAGTGTGCATACTTGGAGATCAGATTCTATGGATGAACATGGAGAAGGGCAACAATTGGTAAACAATGGACGAGAAGAGAGAGATCAAGAAGTAACTAGATAAATAATTCATGGAAGTGAAGAAATCGCAGCATTAAAGGCGTTAAGACAAACAATACATGAAGAAAGGCGATTAGAAGCAGAAGAACGTGCAAATTTAACAAGGAAAAATCACGAGTTGAGGATGGAAAATACGAGATTGCAGAATAGAAGGTCAAGAAGCACTACAAAGTCAAGTTCAAGATCAGTTAGAGAAGAAATAAGGAGAACATTACCTGTAGAGAACGCTAATGAAGAAAACCGAGAGGAAGTGCCAAATCCAAACGAAGAACGCTGCGAAAGAAGAGAAATAATGGAAGATCGTTATATCCCACAACCAGAGAGACTCTTCAAAATGGGCAAAATAATAAAAATCAAGGAAATAGGCAACTTCAAAGACGAAATAATCCAGGCGATGAAGAAAATCAGGAAGAAGGAAGAAGAATATTGCATGGGAGAGAAGCACGGAGAAAGCAAAGAGAAATTGAAGATGAAATTGAAAGACATTATATTGAACAAGCACGATTAGCTTGCGAGAGGGAAAGATTGAGAGCAGAAGTGGAAGAACAGGAACTACAAGAGGCGATTCGCCAGAATAATCATGATAATCGGGAAAGAAGGCGAGAACAAAATCGTAACAATGGTGATATCAATGAAGAATATGAAAGAGTACAAAGGAGATCCGAAAGGCAACAAAGAATAGAAAATGATAGATATAACGGTGTGCAAATCCATGATAGGAATGAAAGGGAAGATCGCAGAGAAAGGCGTGAAGAGAATGATGAGCAAGAAAGTCAAAATAGACATGAACACAGAAGAAGAGAGGCGGAGTCAAACAGACCAATGGATCCAAATTCTGGGATAAACGAACAAATTTTGCGAGAATTGGCGGAAATGAGAGGAATGTTAAATAACAAAAGGGGAGGATTCAAGAGACAATTGGATGAAGCTATAGAAGAAGCTGCGAAAAATCCATTTACACAAGAAGTGCAATCAGGAGGAATACCCCCAAAGTGCAATTTACCTGCGTTAACCAGCATTTTTGATGGAAAAACTTGTGCAATACAACACATTAAGGCTTATGCGAGATGTATGCTGCAGTGGGAGAACCATGATGCTATATTGTGCAAGTATTTTGCATCAAGTTTGACAGGAGAAGCTTTGAAATGGTTTGATGGATTACCGAGGAATACAATAACATCTTTCAATCATTTGCAGGCTATATTTTTAGGAGCATACATAAGTAAAATTCCTCGCGACCTGGTATTGAAGATGTATTTGGGTTAAAACAAAGGGTTGGTGAAAGCTTGAAGCATTTAACCGTGAGATGGAAGATAATGTGTAGCGACATGGCAGGTCGTGTGGATGAGATATATCTCATTCTGTCATTCATTAACGCTATGTTCGCAACCAATTTGTTATATATTCAAGTTTTTAGAATCAAGAATACAATCACAATGACTGAGTTGCGAGAACTTCATGAAGAATACATTGCTCTAGAGGAAAAGCAAAATGAGATGAAATCATACCCTGTTGCGAATACAAATTCAAGAGATGCGAATGCAAGTTTGCTACCAAAATTGATAAACACAATGGAGAGCACCTCGCAGAGTCAACAAGAAATGATAACAGGTGATGGTCAGCAAAAGTTAGTAGCTATGGGGAGTCGTGATCAAGAGGAATTTGAAAGAGAGAGAAACTTCTATAACCGTGGCGGAAATAAAAAAATTCAAAGACTTGACCAGCCACAAGAAACTTATGGAGGCCAGAGACAGAATTATCATAGAGGGCAGCGAAGTCATAGGGTAGTATGGGAAGAAATCAAAATGCCCCCACTAAATGCACCATGGAATATGGGAAATGAACCACCACCAGGTGACAGGAGTCATGAATTTTGTTCTTATCACCATTTTCATGGTCACCTAACAAATGATTGCAGAAATATAAAAAGAATCATCCTTAGAATGATAGACCAAGGGAAGCTAAGTCATTTTCTAAAAAAATGAAGAGAAGACTCAACCATTACCACCACCGCCAGAAACTCACAGAGTAAACACAACAAAAGGGAAAGAAACATTTGTAGTAGAAGTTGGAGCAAAAGCCAAAAACTTGTTTTGCAACTCTATTGTGCATTCGTACAGGACAATTGAAGATTTTCATGATAGCGTTCTTAGTAGGGTTTTCGCAAGAGATGCTGATAATAGAGAAGTAATGAACATCGCTAAGAAATCGCCACTAAAGGAATGGAAAAAGCAGATCATTTCTTTTACCGCAGAAGAGGTACCCGAGGGCAAAGAGATGCATGACAGCCCATTGGTGGTAAAATTGGAAATTAACAGGAAACCCAGTGTGATGATGAAGATGATGAGGCGAGGAAAAATCATGGGCAATCAATAGAATCTTAATCGATACTGGAAGCTCAGTAAATATTCTTTTCTACCACACTTACAAGACTATGGGTGGGAAGGATGAAGACCTGATACCTTCAACGTATAAGATCTATGGTTTCAACGGTACAGCTAATAAACCTAAAGGAGAAGCTCATATGAGAATACCGTTGAAAGGAGTATCAACTAAAATCTTATTCTGCATAGTCGACGTGGAATCCCCTTATAATGCATTGATCGGGCGACCTTGGCTACATGAGATTTTGGGTGTAGCATCGACTTATCACCAATGCATCAAATTCCCTCATCTCAGTGGTGTTGGAATTATAAAAGGAGATTGGATTGAGGGACAGAAATGCTATGAAGTTGATGTGGAGACTTGCGAGGAAAGAGTTAAACAGAAGAAGAACTGGAAGCAAAACATTAAAGAAGAACAAAGAAGGGAAAGACTGATGGTGGACGCAATAGAAATAAGAGAAGAAAACACATTGCGAAAACAATGTATAGAAAAAGTTGAAAATGGTAATGATTTCGCATAAGGGAAGGCAGTATCAGGAAATCTGAATAATGAAGAAGTAGAGAGTAACAGAAGTAAGAGGTATAAGAAGTAAATAGTTGGTTTGTGGAAGGCTTAAAAAAAAATTGCTTTGAGTGACAAATATATGTTGAAATTACAAAAATTATGAAGATCGAAGAAGGAATAAATTCTCGCGAATCAGAATATATAAAAATCTTGTTACAGAATTATTGCGAGATTACAACAAACAAAGCAAGATTATGCGATAATTTCACAATGATAATGAGAAGAAATAACCAAAAATGAATGATTTATACGAATGGGACGAACCTTTATGGCGTACACCCTAGTTCGCGAATGATATTTCGAAGAGGCAAATGTAAGACCTAAAGTGTGTCATATAAGGGGGTATCTCTTGACATGGCTCAGTGAAAAGGTTACACCGCTCCTGGAACATGAGTCATGGAAATTTAGGGTCAATAAAGCCCATCCGGGAGAGATACCTTGGATTTCCAACTATATATATAAGGTTATACCCTGGTTGGACGACCGAGGGTCTCTTCCAAGGAGTGATGTATGACCAAGGTGCCGAGGCACAGTTGAGCCAAGAGTGCTGGGGCATTTGAAGTGTCTCGGCCATTCTTGGCAAGTCTTGGCACATGTTGCACTCGCCCGAAGAAAACTCCACTTAGGGTGCGGTCTCGTAACCATAAGCCTTATAGGTATAAGGGATAAGAGGCTGCGAAAACAATCCGAGATTATTGTTAAGACCGGATGGGAGGAGCTAGTCTTGTATGGACGATGTACGCCTCCTGAAGGGGCAACCGAGAGAGATGATAAGGCGGCACCCTCCATTAGGAGAGTGATAAGTGTCTTTAGACGCAAAATGTCATGAGGCTTTATTTTCGTAAGAAAATTTAGGCTTGTCATATTTGTGCGATGATCCTGAAGAGGCAATAATACTAACGCATGAGGATAAGACGAGATCAATGGGTCTTTACATGAAAGTGTAAAGACGTCCTGCATGATTTCGTGCAAGACGGCAATGTCATGGGGTAAATTGCAAGAATTTCTAGGCATGTCATATTGTCATAACGAAAACATCTGGCAGAGGCAATAATACTAAGAAAACGATAAGGCAAGATCAATGGGTCTTTACATGAAAGTGTAAAGTCGTCCTGCGATTTTGTCGCAATGACGAGGGGTGGAAAAATAAGACCTTTAACTAGGAAGGAAAAATAAGACCACACAAGATAAATGATAAAGCAAGATCAATGGGTCATTACATAAAATGTAAAGACGTCCTGCGATCTTGTCTCAATGACAGAATTCAGCAGAAACGTCTGCGAGATAATACATAATGTTTCATTTGAAAACAAATAACAGAGGCAAGAATGAGAATGAATAATGTAAAAACTTGTTATTTATTTTCAAGTGAAAGATTTACGCACTCATAATATTGATTAACTGTATTGTGAGAAAGAGTTGTTCTTTTAGCATGAGCAAAAAAGAGTAACAAAAGTAACACTTATATTTGAAGATCCAAGAAATGTACGATAAAAGATTACAAAAATGAAAGACCAAAAGGATAAATATACAAATATTACAAGAAGAAAAAGAAGAAAATAGAGCCATTTCTTAATTCATTCTTCATTGTCGTCATCGGACTCCTCTTCTTCGCTAGCGTCGCTATCAGAGACATCCGAAGTAGGCGTGTTTTCAGGGATCTCATCAAGAAGACAAGGATATGAAGAAAGAGGGATATTGTGGTCATTGCAGATTGTCCTAATAGTTTGATTGCGAAAGCGGAAAACATCATTGTTGAAATTCGCCACAGTCGTTTGTTGTTGTTTCTTCAACCTAGAATACTTGTCATTGCGAAGAGAAATCCTTTGCGAGTTGTTCTTTCTCAGACTCAAGTTCTTGATTCTCTGAAATCTCTTCAAGCCTCGCGAACATATGACAATGAATCAGCAACTTAATGACAATTTCACAAGAAGAAAGTGGTAAAATAAAGAAGAACAGTTAACAACCTTCTCTATCAGAGATCATATCTTTAACCAAGGCAGTATGTTCAGCATGCAGGCTAACATTAACACTTAAGTTATTTCTGGCATTATCTAAAACTTTCGCAACCCAAGCGAATTCATCGTCACTGTTTATGAGAAGAAGGGAACGAGTTTGATTTTCTCTCTCGATAAGTATAGCATTTTGGCGAAGAGATTCATCTCGTTCAATTTGGAATTCAAGAAGAGTTTTTTGGAATTTCGCTAACGCCTGGGCACCTTGATTAGCAATGCGATCCTTGTCATCTATAAGGCTACTAATTTTCTTCCTTAAAATATTTGTTTTCTCGTGAGAATCAAAATATAGACGTTTAAATCGGTTGGCTAAACCTAAACTAGATCTATGTTCAATTTCTAAGAGATGAAATTTGGTTTGAAGTTCATTTAGTGGAAGAGAGATAATTTTGTTATTTGACGAACTACTTAAAGATTCGTTGAGATGAGCAAGAAGAACATCATCATCCATAGGCTCGGGAATGAATGAAGAAGAATGGCTTCGTCAGAGAGATTATAAATGTCTGCGAAAATGATATGTCAGATAAAGAAAAATAAATAACAGAGTAAAAACAAGGAAAGAAAAAGAATTTTATACCATAAAGTTGCTGATTAGCACTTTGGAGGGTAGATATTTTAGCCTTCTGGGTAGAAGATTCAGCTTCCAGTTGTAGAATTTTTTCGCGAAGAGCGGCAGATTCATTTTCACTTCTCTCGCGAAGTGTCGCAGTTTCAGTTTCTAGTTCTTCGCTCTTCTTGCGAAGTTCAAGATTTTTCTTTTCAAGGTTGCTGCGCCTCTTCTCAAGATCTGAGGCAACATCAAAGGAATCTCTTCCAGACTGTAAAGAAAGATAAAGAGATTATTAATATATGATTTAAAATCAAAATTATGAAGAAGTAAAGAAATATAGACATACGAAGGCACTAAGTGCATTTAAGAAGCTGGGAGTCAACGATCTGGAGATTCCCTGAAGAGAATCATTACCCTCCAGCAAAGAAGCATCACAGATACTTGCGAGAGCTTCACAAGTACTAGCGAGGAGATCATCTCCAAGTCCCTGCATGGAGTCCGAGATTAGATAATAACGCCATAGGAGATTCACTTGGATCATCCTCCTTCGCGATAGAATCATCATCTTCTTCATCAGAACTCTCGCTGGATTGAGGACTTGAGCGAGAAGAAGAATGGGTCTTCCGTTTTTTAGAAGGTGGAGCAACGGATTTCTCCTTGCGAAGAGGGCCTTTGTCCTTTCTTTTAATTCTTGCGGCTTCTGAAGCTTCTTCCTCTCCGGCAACTTCAACACCAACCTACACACACGAATGAAGATAAGAAATAGAGGCAACAATATTGTTCAAAATAACAAAAGAAAATATTTCTTACTTCATCCGTGGATCGAAGCAAGTATCGCCAAAGTACTTGGCTTTGGATTTCTTTCATAACTTCTCAATTTAGTGATCTGAAAATTTCGCAAGATTAGAAGATAGCTAAGGAAATAAAGATTGCAAAGTGAGTGAAAGTTAGGAAATATACCTCTTTTGCTTTCTCGGGACAGTTAAATACCCATGGCTGATAATTGGCGAGATTCGCAGGGAGTATATTGGAACCTGAAATATAGGGTCCGCTCAAAAATAGTGGAAAAGGCACCACTTGTCGTCTTTGGAATGGCGAGAACATTATTCTTTCAGTGCCCAATCGATATCTTGCATGAGTATCTTGTCATTTGGGAATATTATCTTTTCTTTTCATTTGCACCTCAATACCCGAGACTTACTCGTTCTTCATATTAATCACATCATAGTTTTCAAAGAAACTCTCTTGAATACTTTTGACTATCTCTAAGTTCGCAAATTTAGGATCTGCGTTATCGGGATATAAGACCCCTTACCAGCGCCTCGATTGGCGAACTCAAGCATTAAACGTATACAATCTCCACTTAATTGATAGACAGCTCGCGAGAATTTCTCATGTGAAAGAATATCATAGAACAACGGCAATTCAGAATTGTAGAGAGGAATGGGAAGACCTGCGAGGATTTGACCTAGCGAGATTATGATTTTTCGATCATCACACTGATGATCAGAAAATAATTTTGCAGAGAGAATAGATGAAGATTCTTGATTGGGAATAGTGGATAAGGTGAAACCTTTTTCTTGAAAATTCTTTCGAGTCTCATCCAAAAGGACTTCGTATCTACGACCAGATGGAGCCATTCTCAGAGTATGGAATGAATAGAGAGTTGAAGATCAAGAGAAAGAAGAAAAGGAAAATTTACGGTAGCTATAAACGTAAATTGTGGAGGAGGAGAATTGAAGAAAAATTGCAGAGAGAAAGTAAAAAAGAAGAAGAGGAGAGTGAGAAAGCTATATATAGAGAAGAGTTCTCGAGAAGATAAATGCATTTAATGCGAGAGGATACGTGAATGGTCAAGAAAAAAACGGTTGAAAGAGACGTGTCAAGAAAGGAGTGGAAGAAGAAACACATGTAATAAATTCTGTGTGAAGGTACGAAGTCGTATCAAAACAGATAATGATGAATAGCCATGGCAGTAAAGATGAACAAGATGACATCTCAAAATACTAGTTCTCATGACATTCTCTTCTTCGCAGAAGATATGAGAAGAGGCAAGATGTAGGATCAGAATATCGCGACATCAATACTTCACGAGATCAATAAACAACAGCATTGCGATAGCGTCGCAGAAGAATAATATAAATGACGCAATGAATGACGACAGCCAAAACACGAGAAAGATGTGAAGACCTAGCGAGATCTAGGATGGTTGCGAGAATATGTACTTGTACGCTTGCGATATTTCGCAAGTCATTTCCGAAAATAAAGGACAGCTTAGCTGTCATCCATTATGTAATACCCTATATAAAGAGCCGAGCAGGCCTATTGAGGAGAGATCTTTTTTCAAGTGTTGAGCAAGTCATTAGGAGAGAGAAACTTTATGGTGATTGTAATTTCTTTAGCTCTTTTCCATTTGATCTTGTAAATACTCAAGAAGTTAATCAATAAAATTATAATTATTCATCTTAAAATGGTTTAATTGAGTGGATTCTTGTGAGGGGTGTAGTGTAGGATTTCCTGCAACTACACACGGTTTATATAAAAAAAAAATCTTTTCCTTCGTATCGTCATACGTCTTCGAAACGAAGGTTTATTATAATTTTGTGAAAACTCACACATTATAAGATAAAGTTTTAATTTACATGAAAGCTCATAAAAAACATTTTATCACTGGACACAAGTTCATATATATATAAAAAAAAAAAAAAAAAAAAAAAAACTCTTTCTTTGTATCATCGGCATTCTTTAAAAGGAGGGTTTATTTCAGTTTTGTGAAAATTCACCTTTTCATGATAAAACTTTGGTTCACATGAAAGCTCATAAACTTAGTTTTATCACTGGACCTAAATCTTCATATATAAAGAAAAAATCTCTCCTAAATCAGGGATTATTATTAGTTTTCAAAACTAACGATCAAACGAACATACGTTTTCAAAACGAGGGTTTTCGACGAAACTTACACTCATATATGCACATGTGTATAATTTCATCATGATCAAGGTATGAACAACTCATAAACTCAGCAACTTCTGTAAAAAAAAAAAGACGTATCTGGTCGGCGTCGGCCGGAAATTGGTCGGACGGTGATTGCTCTGGTCGGACGGCGGCGGCGCTCCGACAAATTTTCTCTTCTCTTGTTGACGTGAAGGAGATGATGATTTGATGAAGGTGGTAGTCGTTCAAGGTGAAATAAAAAAAAAGGGGATTAATTCCCTTTTATATCAAATCTTATTTCCAAAACTTAACCTCACAAGGATTTCCTTATTGGGCTCGGCCCGAGAATCCTAAAACGACCAAGGTCCCGTCGTCCAAATCAGAGGTTCAACACCAATTTATGTCCACCAAACATTACTCTATCATGCCACTGGGATCTTCATTCAAGTCATGGTATGCTTAAATGTCTTATAAATCCCGGTAACATCTTAACTTACGACTAAGTTCAATTACTTATATTATTTATGACCGGAAAATCACCATTCAATGCTGACTGAGGAACACGACTTTCCTTACTAAGCAGGGGACTTAATGTAGATGGTGGATTTTCGGCAAAGGCTAAAATTGTAAACCCATAATTATAAGTATTCCCGATCCAGCAATCAGACGAATATTGAGGCTCATGTCTCTTATCGAAAGCATGAAAGCTCATGCCACAAGAATCTCTGACCGAGAATGCATCTCTTAGAGTATATATGGATATGTAATCTCTCAGTGAGGCGACGACATATCTCATGAATATGCGAGCAATTTTAGTAACTACTTCTACATAGAATCGAAAGATTAGACGGCTCCTAGACAGCTTGCCTGCTAGTATAGAGCAATAACGTCTTCAGGATGTAACAATGTTATCCCTGACTATATGAAAGAAATATGACGCTTCAACAAGCTCATAACACTAGATTCCTGAATAATTAATGCCCGTACTAGTATGGAGCCATTAATTAATTATTCTCAAAATCAATAGATTCATTAACTGAATCCTACAAAAATATTCAATATTTTCATAATATTTCGTTACTTCAATTCATGGTTCTTCCCAGCAGAATTCCATGGGTTAGTAATAAATATTCAACGTACGGGCATCTGAGCTACCTCCGAGTAAGCCCCGATCCAAATGGTGCAAGTGTACTCGACGATGATGCACCAACAATCACCGAACGAACAAGTATTTCAAAATATGACGAGACGATGAACCTATGCAAAATAGGAAGGAAAATAATAAATAATTAAAAATTGACCAAGGCGCTAGGAGCATGGGCCCACTGACCGGCCAGACGTGCCATGGTCAATCCCTCGCCAGTTTCATATCATATTTTTTTGTTATTTTTCTTGAGTTCATGAAAATACTTTCACTTGAACAAATATCTTTCGTTTTGAGAAAACTCCTCAGTTTCATGGTGTTTCCCTCACACCAAGGAAATAATATAAAATTAGGAAAAATATTGTGGGGCCGTGATTATTGGCCAACCGGTCATGACTTGATCCTGGCCGGCCCCACACCTCATGGTTCTTCATTATTTTATTATTATTTCCCTAATTTCATGAAAACTCCTTAATCTCATGATATTTCTTTAATCCCATGAAAATAATAATATAAAATTAGGGAAACCCGTGGGACCAGTCCGAACCGGCCGGTCACACCCAAGCTGGCCCCACATACCCTATTTATTATTATTATATTTTATATTTCCTTAATCCCATGAAGTTCCTTGATTTCATGATATTTCCTTCAAATTATGAAAATTCCTTTAAATCATGAAATAATACATAAAATTGGGGAAAACTCACGGGACTGGGCCCTAGTCGGCCAACCATGCTCAAGCCGGTCCCACACGTCCCTTATTTTATTATTATTATTTTTTCATGTTTTCCTCATCTCATGGAAACTCCTTGATTTCAACAAAACTCCTTGGTTTTAACAAATTCCTTGGTTTTATCATATTTCCCTAAAATCATGAAAATATTATAAAAAATTAGGAAAAACGTGTGGGATTGGGCCCTTTGGCCGGCCGGTCCCACACTTCATGATTCCTTCACTTTTTATTATTTTTCCTTCATTTCATGAAGTTTTGACGGTTTTCATCAAAAACCCATGATTTCTTCATATTTTCTCAAATGATTGCTCAAATGCACATCTGAAAATATCAAAATTCTCAGAACTGAGATACGAACACTTTGGTGACATGAGCATGTTACCTTGACCGACCAAGGTTGGCTCTTTGGCTCGCAAGGAGCCGGTCCGGTGTATTTACACAATTTGACCTAATTTGCGCAACCGCGACGTATTAGGTCCAAAATTCTTCCAAATAACTCTGGGATTTTCATGGAATGATCGTCAGTCGATCCCGTGACCACCTAGGGACGATTTCATAACCCCTTGGTTGGTCCTTCACCTTTTCATAATTAATTAGGTTTTATCACCTAAGGCTCAGACGAGCATTTTTCCGAATAAATGATTAAACTAGCATTTGATCATTCTTTCATTAACAAATCACCAACTCTTCAAGAGGCCTTGGTATTTGCTCACACGAACATATGGGATCCACATGGTCGACCCATGGTCCCATGAAACCGGTTCTCCTTCATTCCATGGTTAATTTTCAAATAAACCATCAACTGGTCATCAATTGATCAAATTAGGGTTTCTGAGTCCAAGGATCATAATTCCAGATTCAAACACTAATAATTTTATGACGATCTCATGATCAGTATTCTTATTAATTATGCTCAGTTCAACTACCAGTATTTTAATTAATGTCTTATTTTGGTCACGCTACCAATAATTCATCAGACGAGCAACACTTGCTCAGACGAGCAATATTTGCTCAAACCAAGGAATATTGGTTCAACTATCAATATTCAATAATGAGCAACACTTGCTCACCTCAATGTCAGCATTATATCTCTGTCTCAACAGACATGTTCAATTCATGAGTCTCAGAACATTTCCAAATCACGTTCGACTCAACAAAACAAGGACTCATCGTCCCATGAAGTCATGAAGTCAGCAACTGACTACCTAAATACACGTCTGCCTTGCAGACTCCACAATTACACGAGACATCAATCGTGTTACATGGGGGATATTAACTAGGGTTTTGGTTTGGCGGTTTACGGCACGTGTGTTCATACACACGATGAGAATGTGAGCAAGTCGTGCAATCAGTTGAAGGAGTTAACAAAGTGGTGGATGGAAAATCAACCAAATCTAGAGATCAATCTGTAAAATTCTGGTCTAAACCAAGAAATGGCCGTTCCAGACTTGCTTCGGTCACAAAGTGAAGGAGATGGGGTTGATCTTAGGGAGGGAAGCGAAGAAGGTGTTGAGATTGTGAAGGTGTTGTTTGTTTATGACTTGTATCGAGTGGTGATTTACGGATACAAGGACAACACTTGGTTTTTTATGTGTTGCCTGTGTTGTTTGGAAATAGGTGAAATACCTATTTATACAAGTCATTGCGCAACCCCGATCTCATAGGAAGTGGAGGTGAAGTGATGGAGTAGTAGGGTCGTGCGGAGTGTTGATTGTTACACGATCACACCTTGCCCACTTCCCTCATTACGTAACCATCCACTCTTCCCGACACGTTTTGTAATGGCGCGTTGTACGCCTGTAAACCGCCAGACCAATACCCTAGTGATATCCCCGTTTTTGTGACATGTTTGATGTCTCGAGTGAGTGGGTCGAGTCGTGGGACCCGCGAGAAATAACACGTGATGCTATTAGGTTAAATAACTAAGTTATTTAGGAAATCGATATTCATGAAATATCGTGTATACTTTATGCATATGATGCATCAATACAATCAATATGTATGAAGCATTGATGTTTTAAAGCTTAACGGAGTAAGTCGCGGATTAAGCATCTTAAAATAGCTGCGCGTCCAACCATCTTCGAGTGGTCGTTTGGAGGCCGCATGGGAGGGCCATCCCTTGGCCGATCACTCCTTGTGGAAGAGTGACGGACGATGATCACCAAGGTGCCTCATTGGCCGTTTAACTCTTAGCCTAGGCTGTCCGACCAAGCTGGCAAAGTTGGACGGATGAGATGATCTGCGACACATGTTTGCGACATTGTTGATGGATTTTAGGTTTTAAAGAGGTGCACAAGCATCAAAGTTTTTGGTGGGATCGACCGAGCACACGTGTAGACGGCTTGTCGGTGTACAAGTCCATGCCACTCTGTCTCGCGGAGGTGCAATCTAGGCCACTCAATTTTTCTAGCAAAGGTGAGTGGTCGTGATCGATTGCGGCGTAAAATCCTTTGCCGCAAAGTTTTAGGGGGCCACGGCATGCCATCTTTGGGCGCGTGTTTTGAGGCGCCCGGCCATGGTCCACCTTGGACGACCGGTCACACACACGAGGTGGGCCCGCGGTGATCATGTCGACATACTTGGGACCTCTTGAGTTTATACCTACACCCTCCGTTAGGCTGGCGAAGATGGATGGACATGATCGAACTACGATGGGATATGCATCGCCGCAAACCCTAATTAGGGTTTTAAACGATCACGCGCATGTGACTTTGGCCAAACGGTTTGGCAAGTCGCTTCTCTTTGGGGAGGCCGATCGTGTGGGGCCCACGTTGGGCTAGTGGTGAACGTGTGTGCACCTTCCCCGATGGTCCTAAGTTCGATCCGAGCCATCAAATAGGGTGGCTAAGTTAGATGGTTGTGATCAATTTAAGACACTAGTGGAATTCCGCGACCCTTGGAAGCATTACACCCTCCATGGTTTGAGAAAACGTTTTTTCTACTCCATGGCTTGTCATGGGAAAACCGATCAAGTGAGGGAAAAGTTGGCCCGCCAACGTGTGTATTAGCGTTTCCCTGATCATCCATGGATGATCTAACCATCAACTAGGGCGAAGTTGGATCACAGTGGTGATTTAAGACCGATATGATCGATCCCATGTTCGATCGAACTTTACAAAGCAGCACGGCTATCCTACTTAGGGTTGGCGTTTGATGATGTTAGAAGGTGTTCGTGTGATGCCCGACCAGCTAAGGCATAAGTGGGCCCACCGGTGGTCATCATGACAATCGTCTATTTTTGCCAAGGTTTGCCTAGGCTTGTTAAATTGTGCGGCCAACTTGTGTGGCCGCAATCGTTTCTGAGACTGATATGGACATCTAGATTTTCCTTAAGGAAATTAAGCATGCTCGATCGGCCTAACTGTTTATGGGTGAAAACTACTCCTGCAGAATTTGGTAATTTGGGGTGTGGATGAGGAATGAATCTAAACCCTAAACAAATGCACGCGCGGTGAGTGCTTGTAGATTCGAGATCATACGTACCGTCTGACCTAAACTAAGAAATGGCCGTTCCGGGATTTGTTTCTGCCTACAAAATGAAGGAGATGGGGTTGATCTTAGGGAGGGAAGCGAAGAAGGGTGTTGAGATTGTGAAGGTGTTGGATTGCTTATGACTTTGTAATGAAAAGGTGAGCAGGCTTGTGGTTGATGCAAGCAAGCTCGGGTGTTTGAATACGTTTTGTATTAACACTTGCCTCTGTTTCGCCCTGGGACTTGTGTTGTTGTTTGAAATAGGGTGGAGAACCTATTTATACAAGTCATTGAGCCTTATTCACGCCCTCGTGGGAAGTGGAGGAAGTGGAGTGATGGAGTAGGAGCTGTGCGTCGGGTGCCACGACTGGGCCTTGCCCACCTTCCTGCTCATCTCTAACCGTCCATGACTTCCTCGACACGTTCTTGTGATGGCGCGTTGCACGCCGAAATGTAAAACAGCCGCACTAATACCCCAAGATGTATCCCCGCTAGACATGATTGATGTCTGGAATGTGAATCGTGGATCCACGAAAGATAGCATGTAATGCGAATTGAATAACCGTGTTATTCGTGGAAGTCGATACTTGTGAAGTACCGTGTGTATTTTATGCGTGTACGATCATGGTGTGGTAAAGTGATGGGTGGTGACGCCTCACTGACCTATTAACTCCCCACCGTGCTTGTATAATTAAGTCGGGTGAAGTTGGACCAGACGAGATGATCTTTGAGACACCATCTGCACCGTTAATGAATTAGGTTTTCAAGAGGGCGCAGTACACTCTTCACTGGTCGAAACCAAGCATGGGAAGGGCTTTGGAGAGACCGATCGGCATGTGTGTAGACAGCATGCTCTGTACACGTCCATACCTCACCTGCCCCATGAAGGTGTGATCTAGGCCACCAATTTGACCAAGAAAGAGGAGTGGTGGAGATCGATTTTGTGATAGGAAACCAATGCCGCAAGGAGCGCTCGTCACGCCTTCTTTCAGCGCGTTCCAAGACGACCAATCTTGGTCGGACTTGGTCCTGGCTGGGCGTGAAGGTGGTGGTGGCCGGTGTTCACGCCTATACCCGAATATCCCATTAAAACGTGATCCGAGCCATCCAAATCGTCCGCGAAGTTGAGTGGTCGAGATCGGTTGCAATTTGGGAAGTGTAACCACACAAGTTTGGGCGGGCGGTTTGGGATAGCCATGCATGGTATGCCTTGGCCAACCACATGAGGAGATAGAGGGGCCCACGGTGGTCATGTTGGTATGACCGGACCTGTTTTAATCTAATCTCGGACCCTCCATTTGTGCCGGAGAAGATGGACGCCGTGATGCTTAAAACCCTAATCTTCGGGGTTTCCAAGCGTGCGTCATCTCTTGTTTGATTTTGTCACAACCAAACATGGTTGGTCTTGACAAGTGTGTAGGCGGGCCCACGGTGATCGTGTTGACATGCTCTGGGCCCTTTGAATCTACATCTACACCCTCCATCTATACCCGCAAAGATGGATGGTTGAGACGCTTGCAACACATGTAATATGCCGCAAACCCTAATTTAGGGTTTTAGTCCATAATGCTTGGTATGAACGGTTTCTTGGCAAGCTAGGCTAATGACCTAAGGCCATGGGGGTCGGCCGTGGGTATTCCATACCTACTTGGGGTGATGGAATTGATCCGGGGTCATCCAATCATGCTTATGGAGTTGGATGATCGCGATCAGATCACATCCTGATCGACATGGTCGGTCAGGATACTCAATCTAAGCAGTATAACACACCGAGAGTCACCTGACGGTATTTCTGACATGGTTTCATTATAGTGTTTGAGGTTCGTGTTACTCAGAAGAGTAACACCCAAATGGCCATGCCACACCGATAATGAGTACTGAAATACAAGCAATGATATGAAATTCACGGGATGGGATTGCTACATGCTCCAACCTTGAGGAATTTCATGTATTCTGTAATGGGATTGTTGCCACATGCTCCATTCTTGGTGAATTAAGTGAGGGAGTATCCAACACTTATAAATGGCTTTATCTTTTACAAGATGTTAGCGCATAATTTTTTCGGTTTTTACAAATTTAACCTTAAACGAAAATCCACCATCAACACTAACTGAAGCGCGTCGACGCGAGACTCTCTCTGTCAGAGAGTGATGTAGCCTGCGTGAGTACTCCGTGCGTGGCATGTCTCAATATTGGCACGAGATTCGTTTTACTCTAACGAGAGTGAACACTCGATCGTCGTGATGCCAATAATGAGAGTTCTACCAGAACATAGCACGGAAGGTACTAGGCAAATCATGCATTAATTGTTAATGCTAATAAGATCCACATAATATTTTGGATTGTTGTTGCACGCACTATTCTGGGTGAATCTTGTGTATTTTTTTGAATTGCTTCGAATAAATAAAGTGAAGAGGTTTTCTGCACTCTTCCACTTTTAGCGGCCTTTCCCTTTGCAGGGTGGCAGCGCGTAAAAATACAGGTTTTACAATTTTAGCCCTGAACTAAAATCCACCATCAACAACTGTAAATCAAGATATAGTTTTAATCAACTAAGTTTGATAACAAGCTTGAGATACCGAAACTTATGAGTTTGACCGAGCGCTGCTCTAACAGATACCTAATCAATCTATCTCACAAGAATATCAAAGTAGATGTTTGTCTAAGATGAATTCCTATGGAAAACTTTCAAAATTGGATTCAAATATATAAGCGTTATACTTAATCGAGTTCAACAATTCTTGATTGACTTTATAGCAGAAAAGAAGGTCTTGGAATAAATAAGAATTATAAACATATCAAATCAAGATACAAATTGCAGAACTATCTTTTAAAAGATGTGTGAACCTGTGCTTCACGAATTTCAAGTGATTGTTTTTTTCGAAATTTTACCTTAGTTCTCAAAGAATATCAATGTTGGGGGAAAATCTTTGCAACAAGATACACATCATATAAGGATTGAGTTTTTTGTGTTTCGGTGTCTCTAATATATAGTAACCAATCAAGGCTAGGTTACTTAAGATCTAAGCAATGATCTAAGTATAGGTTCTTTCCTAAGTTACAAAGAGTTTGTTTCTTTAGTTAGAACTTAACTTGCATTGAGATTCTTTCCATGCTTTAAAGTAGTAGACAATATTAATGTCAAGTAAATTCATAAGAGAATTACTTCCAAAAACAACTTTAAACTACTAAAAAATAGATAACGTGCATACAATGTGGAGTTAGAAAAAAACACAAGATCTAAGAACTTGGTTCGGAAATTAGATCAATTCTTGGAAATAATAATTAGCACACAACATGACATTTCTCTAAAAAAAAAAAAAAAAAAAAAAAAAAAAAAAAAAAAAGTCAAATTAATTCATGGAAAGAACTGGAACTTTTCTTGCAAATGAAGTAACTAAGAATATCAATTCGTAAGTATGTGAAATGTTTGCCTTGAAAACAAAAAGAATTAATGGGCCTAAAACCAAGTTATTGGGTTGGCACATATACAAGGTTCACGAACTCATAAGTTGAGTTTATGAACTCAATCGTGAAATAAAAGTTACAAGAAAATTCCCGCTTTACTCTAGGTTAGCAAACTTACTACGTGAGTTGGCGAACTCAACTTATAAAAAATTTGTAGGAGAATTTGATGTCTTGGGATCTCGAACGTACTATGTTAGGTTCGCAAATTCAATATATGAAAAGTGTACATGAGAATTCTTGATAGCTTATCTCCGTGAACTTATTATGTATGTTTGTGAACTCTAGATATAAAAAGTATACCGGAGCAACTCGACATATGTTAGGTTCGCGAATTGACTATATGAAAAGTTGTTAGTTATAACTTTCTACACTTTAGATTCGTGATTTCGGATTATGGGTTTGTGAATCTTAGTAAGTAAAGAAGTTTATCAGGAGTAGACTACATGAATTGAGTTAGTAAACTGAAACTTTCATATCTCATTGGAATTATCCCTGAGTTCAAATCAAGCAAAGCGTGGATTACAAAATTTCACAAGAATCTTGTTTGCAATTGATTCATTACTAAAGCCATTTGACTTTGCTACGAAAGATAGATTAATAGAAGGAAAAAAGAATATGAAAGGAATATCAGTCTCTTGTTTACTAACTATTGATGAAGTTCTTGAAAATCATGTATTCGTGTGATCTTCAATCTTCGAGGGTAACTTGGAAGTTCGCAAGACTCTAGTAAATATTCTAATCAAGACCGAAATCGAATTTAGTAAACTAGATAGGAAATAGTTTTTTCATCTGAATCTAAAAACAAACTCTATACCAACGCCCTTGGGTTCAGACGGGTATTCACTCTAACATTATTTTTGAATCTTAATCCCATTGCGCCGAAAGCCTCTGTGTTTGTTTAGAGTATATCATTACGCATATTTTATGTAGCCAACCACTAACGAATACTGGGTTTTAATACATCACCATCCTTAGACTGGATCTATTCCCAGCTCCGAAATATATGAGGTATTAAACACAATGGCAAATGATGTATCTTAACAAACTATTTGTAGATTTAATATTGGTGGAAAAATTCAAAAAGAAAATTTGGATCATATGACATACCTTTTGTCAGATCATAAATTTTGGATCAAAGGAGCAATACATAAGTTTCAAACTCTAAAATATAATTTAGGTGACCATGCACATCTATTTTTTTCTGGAAAATATCATGTCGACGGGTCAAAATTGCCTATCCATATTTTCAAAAATGGAAGAAAAAAAAAAAGAGAAGGAAAAGTGATAATCTTAAGACTACAAAAATTAACTATATCGGGTCTTGATTAGCAACACCATAACCAACCGTTCCCCACATAGCTGATTGTGATGATACTAGCAAAAACACCTGATAATTAAATTTTTAATTCGAAATTATCTGAATTGATCAGTTGCCGTCCATATTTCCTGATAGATGGTTGTAATGCCGCTGGATCAAAAATGGTAAGCAGGCGAGCAAATATTTTTCCTCCACATTGGGCTCAACTAATGAATACGAGCCCAATCCAAGCAGAATGTTGCAGGCCGGTGGACCGTGGAATTGCGAGTGGACTTGTAGAGTGATAAACTGTAGAAATCCATCAAAGCCGAAGTTTCAGTTAGGGTTTTGGCTCCAAACAAATTTGCAAGCCTAAAACACTTTCCTACATTCCCCTGCAAAATCAACTGAAACAATGGAGGAATCCATTACTACTACTACTTCACCTTCCTCATCTGCTCTCCCACCACCACCACCACTGCCACCACAACCTAAGAAACTCAAAATGTCCACCACCACCACCTCAGACGATGAAACAACCAACACAGACCCAAACTCTATAGATCGAAAACCTAGATACAAACGTCGCAAAATTGCAATATTCTTAGCTTACTGTGGTGTTGGTTATCAAGGTATGCAGAAAAACCCTGGAGCTAAAACCATTGAAGCTGATTTAGAAGAAGCCCTTTTTCAATCTGGTGGTATTCCAGAACCTGACCGTGGAAACCCTAAACGATTCGATTGGGCTCGTTCTGCTCGTACTGATAAGGGTGTTAGTGCTGTTGGTCAAGTTGTTTCTGGTAGATTCTATGTTGATCCTCCTGGTTTTATTGATCGTCTCAATTCACATCTTCCTGATCAAATTCGTGTGTTTGGGTTTAAGCGAGTTACGAATTCGTTTAGTTCGAAGAAGTTTTGTGATCGAAGAAGGTATGTTTATCTGATTCCTGTTTTTGCTTTAGACTCAAGTGCTCATCCTGATAGAGAAAGTGTGTTAGCTAGTTTAGGTTCTGAAATTGAACTTTCCAAGTGTTTGGAGTGTCCTGATAGAGGTAGAAAGGTGTTGGGCGTAATGGGTAAACGCAAAATTATTGAATCGAAAACATTAGAAGTTGATGGAATTGATGTTGTTGCTCAAACAGAAACAACTGAACTTGAGTCTGGGTTTGTTTTGAATAATGATGGTACTGAAAATGAGAATGTTGAGTTAGAATCTAAAGCTTCAGGATTGGAAGTATTGGCTGAAACTGGGGGTTCCGAGGATATGGATTCGGGTTTGGTTAAAAATAGTAATGGGGATGGGAAGGCTGGGAAAAAGAGCGTGTTCAGCTATGGTGAGAAGGAGAAAGAGAAGTTTAACAGAATTCTGAGTCGTTATGTGGGAACTCATAACTTCCATAACTTCACAACAAGAACGAAAGCTGAAGACCCAGCTGCAAAACGCTTCATTATATCGTTTGACGCGAATACCGTTGTTAATGTTGAAGGAGTGGATTTTGTTAAGTGCGAGGTTGTGGGACAGAGTTTCATGCTTCATCAGATCAGAAAGATGGTTGGGCTTGCGGTTGCTGTCATGAGGACTGGTGCACCAGAGTCATTGATTGATGTAGCTTTGCAAAAGTGAGTGCTTGCTATTGGGTTGTTCGAATGGTTGGTTAAATGAATAAACCATCTCGTTTTTCATTTATCATGCATATCTTCGTCCTTTCAACTTTTAGGAGTAATTATCTGCTATTTTATCTGAATTGTTCATAGTACGAATCATCCCTTTAAAAATGTTTTCTCCATTTCTTTGAATTTCAGGGATGTGAATTTTACAGCTCCTACAGCTCCTGAGGTTGGACTATACCTTGATGAATGTTTCTTCACTTCGTATAACCAGAAGTGGAAGGATACACATGAAGAGATTTCAATGAAAGATTATGCTGAAGAAGCTGAGGATTTCAAAACGAAACAAATATATCCTCACATTGGATCAACAGAACTGAAGGAAGGATCTGTCGGTATCTGGCTACATTCTCTAAACCACCGCAATTATCCTGATTTGAATTATCTAGAGGCCAATAAAGTCGGCAATAATGGGCTAGCAGAAGAAACTGCTGAAGTTCCAAGCGTTCCAGTTGAAAGCGCTCCAATTGAAAGCGTCGCATGATATGCACACTGAGTAAGAGCATTTATAACCTGATGTCTCATCTATCTGCAATTTTAAAGTGTTGTATTTGTTTTTAACAGGATAATTCTTTCTCCTATATAAACTTTAAGAAGTAGGTATTTAATCAAACCTATTTCTTGACATATTTGCCTGCTTTTATGCTTTAGGCTCTTGTGTCAGATAAGCATGGAAATTTGGCATTTACACAGTGGAATTGAATTAATGGCATAAAAGCTTTGTCATTGTTATAAGATGGCTTTGTCTGCATGAATCGGGTTACTTATTGCGTCTTGTCACTTTTGGATGTACTCTTTCACGGTTTCACCCTGTTGTATGAGCATTAGTGCTTTTCAGTAGATAAGATAGAATTCTTTATTGTTGTAGTAACAAGAAAAGAAAATTACATTCCTTGCTGAAAATCACACATACTTTACTTAAAACGGCTTAACAAATCTGCCACTTGATCATCAAACTTGCATAGGTGGACTGAACCCTAACCTTGATTTTGGAATATCAAATTGTAGAACATTATACTGCATTTGATGTCCACCAATAACAATCGCTGTCTTCGGTGTGGAACCTCCGTCAATAAAAGCCAGGCAAAACACACCATCACGAACATGAACCAAAGAATTTCCTGTGCCTATCATCTGCCACTTCACATTCTTAGGCAAGACAAGATTGATTGTTGGCACAAGATAACCTTCTGGTCTGTGTGTCATGGTGGATGAGTTAAAACAGGCAGTGAAAGGTGCAACAGAAGCAACTCTAGAGATACCCATAGCTTTGGCTCTCTTAATATAAACACTAGTAAATGCCTTGTATATTGAAGTCTGCATAGCAGTGTATGGATCTAGAGTGCTAAATTTCGTTCCTCCAACACCGTCTTTCTTGTTAATTGACAACAATGCTTTATTCAACCGGACAACTTCCCCATCTATCTCGATTGATTTTACATCAATGTAGTAATCACTGTTAGGGGCAGTTGACCAACTTTCAGTGGGCATTGGGTTTAACAAGAGAGGGGTGTAAGATAAAGAGCTCATCAGTTGCCATCCAGAATGTCGAATAACGTAAGGTGCATCTCCGAAAAATATGAATCCGTTGTCAGCTGATGATAGATACAGAGCAAACTTCCGAGGGAATCGAAATGCAGCTGAAAATTGTGACGCTAAGGCAAGGCTGGAACGCCCAAGACTAACCATCCCCTTGACACCTTTAGGAAGACCCTCTAAGAGGCCAATAGTTGTTTCACAACCAAACGGAAACCTACGTGCCGTAACATTGGGGACTGAGATCCAATCTCCAGTTCTTGGATCGATCACATCACTTGGTTGTACGGTCACAACACCTGAAACGAGATCTGCATTGGTGGCTGAATGAGTTATTAGATTGGCTGCGTAAAGGCTACATGTACTGTTAACGCAAAATACTGGACTGGCAGATTGTCTAGCTAGTGAACATTGAGGTGACTTGCAACCTACAGGGCTGTATAATGATGTTGAGCAACCTCCCTTAGAATGTATCCAGGATACTTTACCGCCAAGATCGACGACAAAGTTTACAGGCACCTTTGTAGTTCCTAGGCTGATTTGAGTCACATATTGGAGTGTAGCTGGATCTTTGTGCACTGGAAAGACGAGCCCGCGAGGTCGTGAAGAAGAAAAAGGCTGAGCATTAGAGAGGGAATGGAGAAACCAAAAAAGAAAAACTGAAAAAAGAAGAGAACTAAAAAAACAAGAAGCCATGGGACTTGGGAAATGATTAGGATTTGGTTGTTGTAATCAATAGGTAATGATAAGATTGCTGTGATTATATTGAGATCTAGGCATGGGTTCTTATAGTAGTGTGATCGATCAATGTAGTCAAAGTACGACTTTTAACTCAAATTAACTATGGGCTAGTTGCTGTTGCCAGCTAAAGTCAAAGTTTTTATGAAGCAACGTACGTAATTATGGATAAAGAAGGTGATTAGGAGTGTATCCACTTGAGAACAATGAGAACATTGAGAAGTCATGGAAAATATCTACGAGAGGGTTATTGACGGCATCACGTTAACTCTTGTGCCGATACTGTCTTGCAGCTTCACATACAGCGGGTGTTGTGGCAAAGAAAAGTAGAAGCACTTCTGTTCTGCTTCTTGGTAGACTGGTAGTCAGCCATTGCACTGTATTTCGGGGCAGCGTACTCACTTTTAAGCTTGAAATAGTTCAAAAAAGAAAAAACACAACTGCTAACAACATCAAATAACAACAAACATACTACTTGGTTGATTCAATTTAGTGAAGTCCCCTATTTAACAATGCACATTCAACATGGGTAATAGTAACAAGGGAAATGGCAGAAACATTTCGTCTCTTTAGTACAAAAAAATACAGCTGCACATCTTTTTCTTTATTATTCTTTTTGAATTGGGTTGTTGCATAATGTTCAGAAAAACTTCTGTAAAGGGTTTCCTCTTATCGAATTTATACAATTCTGGGTCGGCAACTATAAGGACCAGCCGTTCAGGTTCTTGTTTAGGAGTAGTAATAAATTGTGTGAAACCAGCAGAGGTTAGCAGCTTGCAACGAATTGAGACCCAGAGCAGGGGAATCAGGTATCGTGGTGGTGACTACTCGACAACCTGAGAATACAGACTTTGCGGGTGCAGGGCTAGAGAGTAGGCCAGTCGTTACCGCACTTGTTGTAGTAGCAGGGGCTGCACTTGCTGACAGAACTGGATCCATGGTGGTGATTGTTGCCCTTCTAAACGTGAGAACACAGGCTTTGCAGGTGCAGGGCTAGAGAGTACGCCAGTCGTTCCTAAACGTGAGAACACGGACTTTGCGGGTGCAGGTGCCACCGGTGCAGGAGAAGTCGCCTGTGTAAAGCTAGCAGTGGTATTGAACAATGCTGAACAAACTGTTGATTTCGTAGTCGTCCTAAAGGGTGAAGATGAAGAGGCAGCAGTTGAAGAAAACATGCTAGGAAAAGGAATAGCTGCAGATGTTGTTGAAGCAGTAACAGTAGTTAAAGCAGTTGGATCTCCAACCAAGGGCATAGTAAAAGCCGATGCCACATTTGACACAGCTGACACACCCAGGGCCGAAGAACCACCGCCTGCAAATGCTGCTGTGGTGGGTATCCGAAATGCAGGTGTACCTTTGGTAGATGCAGAAGTGACTCCAAAGCTAAGGGTTGTAGTAGATAAATTGTTTGATGGTACAGCAGATGAGCCAAATGTTGTAGTTCCAGTGGAAGGGGTTTCAAATACCCAACCATGCCATCTGTCATGAAACTGAACGCAAGTTATGCCCAAAAGATAACAAATGAAAAGCTGCAAAAACAAAGAGAGCAGCACATAAAACAAGTAATGGTACTGCCGACGACTAAGACTACTTTGGAGTATTGGATACTTGCCCCTCACAGGTGGTCCTAGAATGATTCTCCTAACTATGAATTTGTTGAAAATGATTATTTGAACCCAACTGTGTTGAAGAGTACCATCCAAATCTAGGACGACACAAGAAAACAACCTCCTTAAGGGCATGGCTTCGGCCATTCTTAATAGTTAATACTTAATACCTTTTAGTGCTGAATTCCAAGCAAAGTTTATATCGTTACTCAAAAGTGCCTCCGGAAAAGAAACAGAATTTGAACAACAAGATGAAAATAGATAAATAAGAACAGATAAAATGTACATGATACATAACTTTATATCACGTTAAGCATCTAGGGAGAGATATGGGAACTCAGTAATACACGCAACAGTAATCTTTTCATTTAACAAAACAATTCACCAGTAAGCAGAAATGAAGTAGAAAAATATGTGCAAAGCACAAACTATGTACAGGTCCGAAGTACATGGAATAGCAAAATAAGTGAGTGATGCAACAAAATATATGTCATGCGCATGCGCATGCTCATGCAGTACTGAAATATGTCATGCACTCATGCTCATGCTGTACTGAAATATGAGGTGATGAACACAAATGTTAGAAGAACAGAAAGAGAACGATGATCAGAATAAACACGAGATGCAATAAACACTATTCTACGAAGTTATCATACAAGCGCAAAAATCAGCAGAAACTATTTAGATCTAAGCAGAAGTTAAGCTTGAATCTTGGAAAGTTGTTGACCCATTCTTAATGATAACAGAGTGTTCTACACTCAAAGAAACCAAATTTCCTGAAAGCTAAAGTAAATCCATGCTTCATAAATTCAGAATGTCCAAGTCCAACACCAAGCAGCTAAGCTACAACTATGAAAAACTTTTTTCAAGCAAATTATCAAACATGCCGCTAAATTCTTCTGAATAGGTAGACATGAGATATTGGAAGTAAAACTTTGCTTTCCCAAGAAGAAATTGCTTACCAGCATTATTCCTGGCGAATTCAAGCATCATCAATTCCTATTTATAGGCTAGCTATGTGTTGTTGAAGTGTTTAAAGGAGCGAAACCGGTAGTTAAGAATTTCAACAGATATCCAAATTTTGAACTTTCAGCTTCAAGGGAAAAAATCATGTTTGAAAATAAGCCTAGCTCGAGAAAAATTACGATCAGTTCATGATTGATACTAGCTTAATATCATAAAATATTTAGTCATATATCTGCAGAATTTAATTTCCATAATCTTTGGAAATTCTAGCCAAAATCAATAAGAACAGATTGATTCATCGGAAGATAAAAAGAACTTAAGATGTTCAGAACAAACCAAAGGAAGGAACATATCTCAGATTGTTACATTTGAAACCCAAGCTGGTGGAAGCCAGAATAACTGTGAACACCCTGAATTAGACAATAAGAGGACCAACACTGCCATGCTTAAAGTTAAATACGCTAATGTCAGTGCAAATGCACCATCTTTTCCATTGCTTTTCGGACGAATTTATCACGAGCTGAGGCAGAAAATGAGCAATTGTCACCAAAGAATAAAACACAACATCCAAGCTTCCAATTCGACCCAGTTTTGCAAGTCTTGATTTAGCTTGTGGACTATTAAGCAGACTGTAGAATCCACCTTTGTAACATATAACATCATAAGGAGATGTACAATCATCACTTACAGTCACGGCTAATTTTCCTGACACGCGTATGTTCATGATCACATAATCATAGCCAACACTCCAAGGAGGATGAAACCTTTTTTTTTTCTTTTTATTGCAAACTAGTTTAATTTGAATAATTACAATGGACTCGTACTAAACTATAAGACAAATAAAGAGGGAATGTGGATTTCATACCCCTTTAGCAGCCATTATAGCTCTCTTCAATTCCTCTCCCACATCATCTGTCGAACTCTCAGAACCATTGGAGTTCTTTTCTTCTCCACCATTCTTCTTATTTCTCCACTGCTCAAACCCAGGTGTAGACGGCGAGGATGAAGATACCACTTTTTTGCTAGCACTTTCACTTCCTCTGCGATTCTTCAATACCGAACCTCCCAAATTCAATTCCTCAACACTCTCCTTCAACATTCTATTATCTCTTTTCAAACCCTCAACTTCATTTCGCATCCAAAAACACAATCCTTTCAACACTTCCAAATCACCCTCACCCTCATCCTTATTCTTCTTCTTCTGAGAATTCACTTCCCCCTTCTCCTCAATTCGCTCCACCGCAATCTTATCAACAGTTAAAAAAGGCATCTTTTGCTTCTGGCCACAATCTGGCGGAAAATTCACTCCCCATCGAAATTTAACAACAGCCTTCTTAGTAATAGGCAAAAGGGTTTTTGCCCTAACTTCAACACCAGAGAAAACCCCATCTCCACCATTACGAAATTCAGTCAATTCTTTCCAAACCAATGGTCGCTCTAACATAACACCAATATCATCAGTGAAATGGTTTTTCTCACCATTTTCTTTAGTAAAGGAAGGGGTTTTCGGGTTAGGGTTCGTTAAAGGAGCAGAAACAGCAGTCTTTTTTAATGAAAAGTCGCCAAATTGGGGTTTGATTTGAAGGAAAAAACTAGGGTTAGGATTACCAAATAGATTAAACTGAGCAGACATGATAAGAGGTGAATTTTGAGGAGAACCAAAGAAACCCACACCTGATTTTAAAGAGATTGAAAATGGGGTTTGAGTTGTTGATGATATGTTTGGCGAGTAAGAGAATTTGAGAGACGGACCATTGGTTGAATTTGTACGAATACCAAATGAAAGATCTGATGAATCTCCTGCTGTGATTATTGATAGAAATGGAAACCCTAATACACTGATTGGGATTTTTGCTCTCAAAAGCGGATTTTGATATTGAGATTTTGGATTATTTTCCGTTTGGTTTTGTGGTTGGGTTAGAGTTGGCTGCTTTTGATCTTCTCGGAGTTTCAGTGATGCCTTCATCTCTCACTCTCTTGTGGTTTTTCTCTGGTAAGCTGCTTCACTGACTCGAGTTCGGAGTTCGGAGTTCAAACTCGAGTTTTAACTATTGGCTTATTGTTGTGGCCAGCTAAAGTCAAAGGTTATAGGAGACACCGTAATTTTACGGATAAAGAAAGTGATAAGATTGTTCTAACCGTAGGGTTATTTACAAGGCACTACGTCCGGTGAATTCCTATCACCCACGGTAAATTCTTTCCTCTCTTCTGGTTCGATCATACTTTCCAAGTTCTCATTCCAAAATCAGAAACTCTCCGTAAGGCCTCAGATTATCGCCCATTAGCTTATGTAATACTCCTCAAAGTCCCACTATTAGATAAACTACTTGGTTTAAAATTTTGTCCCACTATTAGTTGACCTATCTCATTAAACAATGGAATATTTTTAAAACTATAATTTTGATTGATTATCGTTAGTTTAAGAAATATACATAATTTGGTATTCATGTTTATATTCGTTACATAGGTGTTTTAAAATGCTTTTCAATGATACAAAGTTTACGAAAATCCATGATATCATCTGTTAGATAAATCATTTCTAAATTTGACAAGTTATTATCCATAATGGTATAATTGTAAAAAATACATAAAAATACTCCTTTTCATTTGTTGCCTTAAGAATTGTGCAAACTTGAACTGAGTCATCTAATAGTGGGACGGAGAGAGTATATTGTCACAGTGTAGAATGTAGGGGCTGCCAGGACGTGTACCATTAGTAGATATTTAGGAGTGCCCATATAATAATATGTGTTTGTCTTTAGTAATATTCAGTCAGGTGTAATGGTTGGTTTAGATTAGCCCACCTGGAGTGTTACTGGCCGTTGGATATCGAGAGAGTGACCTAGCTTTATATACTCAAGTATCTGTAATGAAACTCTTATCCAATTTATGAAAATACATTTTCTGATCGTTAATTCGATTTAAGGTTGCGTTCTCTGAACCAGATGGCTTGATTCGTGAGAATCAAGATATTTCTATCAATTCTTTTGCTCAATCTGTTGTGACATCACAACAATTGGCATCAGAGCCGTTCCGATTAGAGCTGGCAAACAAGCCAAAACCCGCTGAGTTTACGGCCTCGGTAAAAAACCGCGAGACCCGGCTCATTTAGTGTCTAAACAAGCGGGTTAGGGTTCGAGAAATGTTGTTTTTGTGGGAAAACGGGCTAACCCGTCCCGGATCGTAAAACCGCGGGTACAACCCGTGAACCCGTAGTTCATTTTTCCACTGCGTGTCCCCTCAGGCCCTTACCTTTATTCCAAGTGTCGAACATATATAACCGAAAAAGAACCCTAGCGTCCGTCACTTTGTGCTCTTTTCTCGTCTTCCTCTTTCTTCTTCTCCTCCCCAGCTCTTCGTCCGTGACGATTCTGTAAAGTGAAATCGTTATTTGAGATCGAGAAAAGCAGGAAAAGATTAAAAAGAAATTAAAAATGGTTGTGTGACTCAAGGAGGTGATTTAGATACGCAAACAAAAAGGTAATTCAGAGGGTGTAATTTAGGGTTCTTATAACTAAATACTGTAAAATTGATCATGAATTGAGGAATTAAAGTATGGGTTTAGCGAATTTGAAGATTTGGATAGATGTTTGAGTTGATAATTTGAAAAGGGAAGATGGGGTTCTGAAATTAAGGTTTGTGTGATATGATTGAGTTAGGGTTTGAACTGGTTTGAGGTGTAGATGACACAGAAGCTGCTGAAGAGGTGAAAATGGACCTGAAATTGAAGAAGGGGAAATGGTTCAATTAATTGAAAAAGGAAAGATCAGATGAATGGGGTTGATGTTAAGGAAAGGTGTTGATATCTAGTTAAGTGGTTGAATGGAAGATTTCAAGTGGCCTCATCCAAGCAGCTGCAGTCAACCAAGATGGCTTTGATGCTGTTAATGGAGGAAATCGGTGAAGCGACGATGGCTAATTTCTATTACAGAAACAACAGTTGAATTTGGGGATTATGGTTTTGGGTTTGGTCTAAAATGATGTTGATTGTGTTCAGTTCGATAGTTGGAGATATTGGTAATGATTTTGGGGTATTGAATAGTGGAAACAGTGGTTTATTGATGATGTTTGAAAGTACAGACTTAGATGTATGTTAGGACGCTTGTGAAGATGCAGATGCATCTCTTGATTTTTGTGTTAAAAAATCTCTGATTAAATTTTGTGTTGAAATTGAATGGATTCTGGTTTGATTTTTGTGTTGAATGAATCCCTGATTGAATTTTTTGTTGAAATTGAATGGATCCTGGTTTGATTTTTGTGTTGAATGATTGAAGAACAAAGCTTAAACTACAGGATGTGCCTAATTAACTTAATTAAGTTTTAATTTTAACATTAATTAAACAAGCCAGGGTTAACCGTGAAACTGCAAAGCTTTACCCGTTACTAAAAGTGCGGGTTGAAGAAATGATCACCCGTGAAGAATATCAACCCGCAGGTTTTGGCCCGTATTAACCCGAACCCGTGTAACCCGTAACAAGCCAGCCCCGGCCCGCCCGTTTGCCAGCTCTAGTTCCGATCTACCCAATTTTTTTTTCTAATGACTCTCAAAGATGTTGAAGAAGAAGTTGGTAAAATCAAAGTTTCTCATGCTCAACTACAAACAGATTTCAACAATCTCTCTTCAGATTTCAACACCAAGATTGATTATCTTGCAAACCAATTGCAGGAAAATAATCGCAATCTCATTAAAATGTTCAGTAAGAACTTTCATATTCCTCATCAATCAATGGTATTCATTGTAGATTCGGTACCTAAATTGAGTCAAGACTCTTCAACAGTGAAAGAAGCTACGATTACAGAGGCAACAAATACTGAAGAATTGATTGCCGATTATGATGAGTTGACTCCATCGATTGAAGAAAAAGAAGCTTCAACCACTGCCGTAGTCAAATCAATTCCTTCCCCTGTCATTGAAGTGGGTAATTCTTCAGATGTGGAGTTGATTCCTTCTGATGTGGATGAAAACGATGATTCTCTCAAGGTGGACTTGATTCCTCCATTTTTCTTTGTTGAAGAAGAAGATGTCGATCCACTTGATGGTATGAGTTTACAACTTGACAATGTGGAATGTTTGAACGATTTTTTCTTTCTCCACAACAAAATTCTAGGTATGGCTTGTTTTCACTTCAAACTTGATGATTCTCGCTCGTTATTTGATCGAGGTAAATGTGCTAGTAGATTGATTCTTCGATTATTTCTTAGCTTTGGGCATAAATCAGATTTTTCATCTATGCAATCAATTCATAATTTATGTGTTAATACTGAAGTTTATGATCAGAGGAAGTTGTTTGTTAAAATGCCAGATAGAAATAGCATTTTTACACTTGTTTTGGCATGGATGGTTGAACATAGGGAGGCACAAGAATTGTTTGTTAATATGCCTGAGAATGTCGCTTGTAAATTGGGCAGTGACAGAGATTCTGCTGGTTGGATATATGATCGTGGCAAAATATTCGGTATTCTTAAAGGGTGTTTTTATGTTGTTGACACTTATAAATTTGGTGTTGATGCTAATACTTCTTATGAGCTAGTTCTTGTTGGGTCAATTATGATAGATAATTACACAGATGAAATTTTTTCTAAGCTTGTTTCAAAACAAGGGTACCAATTACTTCCACATAATGAATTATTGTTACAAGTTAAGAGGGGCTTGTATGTGCAGAAGGGAGCAACGAAAGAGAATTTTCCGTGTTATTGTTGTTTTGCAGTTTGCAATCTCAAGGTTCAACGTGTACAGTACCCATTCAGTACTTCAACGGCCTTCTCACATGGTTTTTATCAAATGCGCCTTTGTAATTCTCTCCTAAAATGACTTGCAAGCTTTACAGGGTTTATCAACAACAAGTTTCGAACAAATTTTTTTTCTCCCAGCTAATATGTGAGTTACTTGAGATGATTGCAGCTCACTTTCTGTGCTTACCGTTTGTCGTCGAGAGTAATGGAGTTCACGTACCAGCAGATAAGTTACCTTCCCAACTGCTTCAAGTCTTGAATCCAGCTGGTGATCTTGAATATTTTTGTTGTATTCCATGGTGGAGTTTGAATGAGGAAGAAGACGATATACTCTTGTCTATTTCTGCAAAGCTTTTTCATGTGAAGTTACTCATGGTTATAGTTGATGGCCATAGTGATGTGCTCTAGAAATTTTTGATGGAGTTTCAACTTCCTTGCGTGCTTATTCGCAAGCCGATATTAGTACAAGACTGGCATTCCAACGAGATTTATTCGAACATGTCCTAATGGGTTCAATATCTTAATTCATGTTTTCACCAACTAGGTCTACATGATGCTGCACAAGTCTCCTCTGGTGACTGGTTCAAAGTCAGCGCTGGTATACATAAACAGAGAGAGGTGCAACAAAAAATTTTGGTAATTCAATTTCTCAGGATACTTCTCTTATCGATTCTTCCCTTCCCAAAAAGATTTGTTTATCTTTCGAGATGGCAGTGTCCAAGTCCTTTACATCAGGTCTTACACCATATGACTCGCATTCTAAATGTGTTGTTGTGGATTGAGTTCTTGCAGTGGAAATACAAGTTGTTCTCAACAGGTTGGCAGAGTAATATGTTTTGTGAAGCTGGGATTTGTAATCAGATTGCTGCAAATTGTGTTGATGGGCTCATTTGCGTGTTGTCCAGAAGGCTTGCGCAGTTTGAAATTCTCTTCCTTGATATATTAGTTGGGTGTGTAGTGTCGAGACGAAATTGTGGTGATATTCTCTCGCAGCTTCAACTTGCTCTACATAATACTGATGAGTGCCAAATATTGCATATTTCTACACCTATTTATTGGCATTTAGCTCATCTTTTGTGTTCAGAAATCAGATATTATCCCAGATTCTGTATTTTCTTTGTTTTCAAGAATAAATATTTGTATTAATTAATTTTGTGTTTTTAGGTAATAAATAAAGTTCGGAGAATCGAGGAGCCAAAAGAGCGAGAAAATTGGAGGCAAGCGTCTATGGAGCGAAAGCCAAAGCCCACGCGCACATCGGTTGCAACCCAACAAGGAGCAACCCATCTACAAGACATGGGCTTGAGCTATCCAAGACCCGACCCCGTGACCCGGATCCGAGCCCGTCCCTTCCAAGCCGTTAGATCCGATCCACTTCCATCCTACGGTTGCATCGGGCCACGCATCGGATTCACCGAGATCCAACGCTCGCTTCAGATGGCTCATCAAACCTTGATGCTCTTGCTCCACACCGAATTGGCCTATACCCTTCCCATCGAACCAAACACACCTTCCCCCATTTCTCACTTCCATTCTATCTCTCTCCCACGATGATTCTGAGTAACCCATCTTCTTCCCCTTACCTCCTCCCTCTCCCGACAAAATCGAGCTCTCAACACCACCATCCCTTTCCCCTGACACCAACACAACCATAGCCACCTACCACGCCACCCTAGTTCGACCCATCTCTTTCTCAGCTTCTCCCTTACCCTAGAAGCTCAGTTGGAGATGGTTGGAACTAGGGTTTGTACACCAGCCCATGCATGGAGCTCTGAGACGAATTGATAGAGGAGAGCACGATTCAGAGGGTATGGGCGAATGGGTTTGCTTTTAATTTTTGTTTTGAAGAGAATTAGGGTTTGGTATTTGCTTGTATAAATATGTGGAGCTGTGTATGTTAGAAGGCATGCCTGGATTAGCCAGAGCACCAACTCTAGTTTAGGTTGTATTTTACTTACTTTGTTAATGTTCTAATTCGATGAATCGGGGTTGGGATGAAACCCTTGATTGCATGCTAAGATCAGTCACTATCTCTTTATTGTTCTTGTTATGCTTCACTATTTTAGAAAGATTGAATTAGCTATTTGAGCACATGAACCTGTGATTAGGTGTCTTTGTAAGAAGACATCTAATACTAGGGGGAGTGTGTGAGATTAGCCAATACATCACCCATGGTATTCTTCCCTGGAATGAATCAAGACTATAAATTGACTAGGAATTGCCTTAGCATAGGATCGGGTGGTGGATTCAACTTTGCCTAGTGCTTTTCAATTTACTTGTTACCTTAGAATCACAGTCACAATCTCGGCTAGTCGTATCGACAACCAAAGCAACTATAATTGTTACACTACTCACCCGAAATCAAGTTAGGAAGCCTTTGATCGACTACGCACCTCCATTTCCCCAATGGATCGACTTTGTACTTGCTTTGTCTCCAATAGACACTGTGCACTTGCAGTTTTAACGTAGGAAAATCACTTTTAAAGACCTACCAAGTTTTTGGCGCCATTCTTGAGGGGACTTGGCGTGTCTTGTGTTGATTATTGTCTTTCTTCACCGAATTTTCACCCCGTATATATGTTTGCATTGTAGTTTTATCCCTTAATTAGTGTAACTTAGCTTATTATATCATTGCATTTAGCCGTTAGTTTTCTTTTCTCGCATTGCATCTTCTATTGCATATTGTTACTATATCATTCATTTGCATCTTTGCTTTGCATTCTCTTAGTGCATTGCTACATTGTTAGATTTGTTAATTCTCATTTTTGTTCTTTAACTCATCGTAGCTTACCTTCTATTCTTGTTTTGCATTCTCTAGCACAACCCATCCGTAGTGCATTCACTCCCTTAGCTACATATTGTGTTAGTCGAAATTTGTTAATACTCTCCTTTTTGTTCTTGAAAAACCAAACGACATAACATTGTTGATAGGTGTAGAATCTGTATTTACTATCTAGTAGTTTATGCTTTCTTTGCTATTTTTTCGTGTAAATTATGTATTTTACGCTTGTTTTGAGTTTTAATAGCTACTTTGGAGTCGTGACGGAGGAAAAGAAGAAGAAATCACCCTTTTGAGCAAAAAGGGCAAAAATGTCATTTTAGATCACACAAAGGGACAAGTCTTTTTGGAGGAGCACTATAGACAAACCGTATTGCAGAGGCTGCATTCACTCCCGAAGTACCAATATATCACCCATTTATAATAAACCTTGTGTTCAATCATTTGTCCGAAATAAATAAGCATGAATAACTGTTTCTTTTGGATGTTAATGGTCGAAATTGTAGACATAGGGAATTAGGGTTTGATTCAACATTGAATGCGCGGCACAACATGATGGTGTTGCAAATGGAATTTGTTGGTCAAGAATCGATGAATTAAGGGATTTGTGCTTGACGATGGAAAGGAAAATGGATTAAACGGGTTTTTGGTGTCGATCGAGAAATGAGAGGTTAAAGCCCGTCGAAACCAAACAATGAATCAAATCGAGAGAATCAGAGATGGGTCGTGGCTTTGGTGATGCATAACTCATTGTCAGATTAGATCGAGAGTTGGATTGAGAGGTGAATTAATGAAATGGGTTTTGTGATTAGTCGCGAAGAAGAATATGGGTTCGATTTGTGATTAGGCTTTGTTGGTTTATTCGATGGGGTCTGTGGTAGTGATTGAATCAACAAGAAGAAGAAGTTGAACTAATATTGTGCTACTATTGAATGAGATGATTCTAATTGAGAGTTTGGCATGGCTGGTGGAACTCTGAGAGAATGCATAGTTCAATTCCAAACAATTGTACATGGAGTTGCAATAGATGAATGAACCTGGCACTTGGAAACGTCCGAACTTCGATGGCCGATCCACGAGTCCGATGGCCGTTCGGAACGATCCCTCTGGACCACTCACGACTCCGACTCGTTGTCTAACTCACTCCCCCTTGACCTTTGACTACAGTTATTGGTTGACCGTTTGACCGTTAGTCCTAAACGGAATATGCATATCCTCTGTAAAGCAAAAATTCCTTAATTTTCTATGAACTTCTCTCATGGGTGTGAAGACTTGGACTAGGTGGATGGAGAATTGGGCTCAAACTTGGAAAGAGAAGATGGAAGAGTTGAGAAAAGCTTGGATTTGGAAATTGAATTGCTAAAGGAAAAGGATTCTAATCCTTGGAAGATTTGGAGAATATTGAAGCCTATAAATAGAGAAGTTTTCTACATCTTTTACACACCTCTCTACACACACAACAATTCTCTCTTCTTTATTCTTTGTGTGAACTCCTTAACATGAGTAGCTAATTTTATTATTGATTGAGGATGAATTTCTAGTTCTTAATATGATTTAAGTTTTTGTTTTCAATTCTATCTTGAAGTTTTTCACATAATTATCGTTTGTTTTTACTAATAGGAATGATCTTAATGACATTCATGATTGATTGATAGATTGTTTGGGTGGCCAACTAAATTGATTTGTCGGTTTAATCTAAAGCTAGTGAAAGTTAGGAGATAAGTAATCGTTTCTTGAGACGTGGAGCAATTGTGTGTGAAAACAACGTTAGCAAGTAGACCTTGATCTAAGAGTCCAACTACTAATATTGACCTAATAAGTTCATAAATCTTAATGCGTTTATTTAAATTACATCTAGAGTGATCTACTACTAGGTGGTTTGGTAAATAGAATCCAGGTAGTCGAGAACTTCCGTATCCGGTGATACAAAGGGATTTAGGGGTTTAGCAACGATCTAGCTGCTTTACCTACGGTTGGTGATAATTTGTGACTAATAACAAGTAGAAAAGAACATAACTTGATTCAATGAAGAAGGATTCCTTGGTCTTGTCTCTCTTATCGTGACAATTTTACAACTAGAATCTCTTGCTCCTCGTGGAACGAAGACTTCCATTATATTATTTTTAATTGAGTGGAAATATTAATTAATTTGATTGCACTACGACACGCATCAATTGACAGATCGATTTTGATATTGTTTGAACTTGCATAGTCAACGAACTTCCCCTACGAGCAACGGTACACATATCCTCCAGCAAGCCAAAGGAAGGGAAGACGGATCAACATAGCCATGCGGCTGCAACCGCTGCCCTGTCACAGTTGCGCCTGAGCTGCGAATTGGAGGTTAGCCAAACTTGCTACTAAACTGTGCATAACTAAAAATCTGCTGAGCATCTCTGCCTGTGCACCTGTGAGCCACAACAAGCATAGTGTATTGCCCTGTCACATGTGATTTTGAGGTTAGCCTGTGAATGAGCCATAACAAGCGTATTGTATCGCCCTGTGATATCTGCTGAGCCTTGTAGTGCCTCGAGCCTCCCCTGCTATTTATAATGTTCATGTGAATGGTTCCTTGATCGTTGACCTCATACATGATAGCTGAGTTTGCGATATCCTTGTGCTGACTTGTATGTATATGCGGATCCATGAGTTGTGCTTCATTGCTATTTTTTGATCCATGCACTCCCGCCCCTTGTTCTCGTAATCGTGCATTGAACCATTGGTCGAGATGGCTGCATTTTCCTGTGAGATATTGACCTCCAGCCCCCGAAGGCCGTGAGTTGAGCTTAAACTTAGATAGCCAAGCTCCACGAAAACCCAAGTGAAGGCAACTGTGATAGTTGATATCAACTACCCCGGTTGATTCCGACAACCCTGAGCATACCCCTGACCCTGTGGCTGCTTGCCTTGGCTGATTGCCAGTGGTGCTCAACCTTGACCTTGTGTTGCATCTTGAATCGTGCTTGCATAATGCACTAGCCACATACAGTATCTTTGTGGAAGCTCATATGCTAGTGGAGTACCTACTTGCTAGTTTGAATGGTTATATCACCGATTGTTCCTTTAATCTCGGCATAACCTGTGCGTTCATCCCCGAAATTGATTGTCATAAGCATTGTCTGTGGCACATCATGTTGTCATTAACTAGTCTCCCGGAATCTCGGAATTGTGTGCATAACTCTGTGACGTTTGAAGCAAAATTGTGTCGGCTGAAACCTTTTGCTCTTGGGTGATTTGTGCATTAAATTCTTTGCCTTAACAAGCACCAACTCCAGCCCCTGTAGCTGTTGAGTTGAGCTATAACTTGGTTAGCCAAGTTAGTCTGACCCATTTGGAGTCAAAGCGAGAGAGTTGATGGCCGTACTCTTATGCATGCTCAACCCTAAACTAGCACTAGATTATCCAACCCCTGGAAGCCCCTGTAATTTGTGCATACATCTCGTAAAACTTGAGGTCGATCGACCCTGTTGACCCTTGCAACATATTGAATTTGTGCACCTTGCATTCTGTCTTTCGTGTGCATCTGCCTAATCATGTGCTGTGCTGTGACCTGCACACAACCTGTGCAACATAATCTGTGCATCTGTGAATCTCTGAATTTTGCGCATTAATGCTTGTCGAAAGTATAGCATCACGGAGTGTATGCACATATCCTAGGGCCGACCTTTCCATTGAAGCACTATTGCACCGTAAATCGAGTATCATTTACGTGTGATTTGTGAATTTCTCGTGAATTGAATTTCGAGTATCATTGCTGCTGGTGATAGGCACTATATCTCGTGAATTTCACATTGTACAAGCATAGTCCTAACACATGAGAGAGTTGCTTTGGTGAACTGAGATTGTATTGGCTATACAAAATCTGTTTGATTAACTGATAGACTAGCCACACTTTGATAAGTTATCTTTCTTTGCATGAGAGTGTTGAACTAGCTACCCTGTTAACCTTTGATGTTTACCTGTAATCACTAAACCCTGCACATACCCTGAAGCCCAATCACTGGGCTCTGCTCCTGCCAACCTTTGGGCTTTGCATAAACACTGAGCTGTGCATTTGCACATGACCTGGGCTGTGCCTAGATTAAAGCCCACCTAAACCAAACTAAACCCACATAAACCAATTTGAAGCCCACTTAAACCAAACTAAAGCCCACTGTGCATTGGGCTTTGCAACTGCTAGGCTGCATATAACCTAGGCTTTGCATAACTTGGGCTGCACATTTGCAGCAACACCAAGCACCCCTGTGGGCTTAGCTTCCCTGTTTTGAGACATCATTGGTTATACATGCTTGATGTGTGCTAAGCTATGCTTCTTTTTGAGTTCAAATTGAGTTGCTAGATCATGTCAGGATTTACAGTGCAATGGCCCGGGAATGAAAACAAATCCATCGGAAGAGAACTTGCTTACGGGCATGATTCATGTTATGAAACCCCCACAGACCATAGTGATTTTAGGGAATATTATGAACCTTCTCATGGGCACGACCTTGAATACTCATACCCTAATCATTATGACCACATGTATCATCAACCACCATGGGAGGTTGAACAATTTTATACTCCCCAACCCCTTGTATGCAGTCACTAATGGAAAAGCTCATAGAGCAAAACAAGGATATACTTGGATGGAAAATGCATGATCATCCCTTCTCTAGTGAACCATGTGCACAACCATGTAATGATCATTCATATGAAACATGCATACCCACTAGAGAAGGCTCCCCTTCAATTGAACATCTCACTTCGATTCTTCAAATGAACCTGATTCGAGTTACAAAATGAAGAATGGAGGGAAGTTCATGATAGGATGTTTGTTATCTCGATAATTTTGAAAATAGTGTTTCTATTCTTACTCATGCAACTAACACTGAATATGAACCTAATCTAGAGGTGAATGAGTACACTAGAAATGCTACAATTTTGAATAGGGAAATACATTTTTGTTATGATGATGATGATGAGGAATATGAAGAGCATGTGTACTTTGAAAATGTAGTGGAATCTTTAGGTTCAGAGACATTAAGTTTCTCTTCTGTGAATCCTTTGAATGATGCTTCTTCTAATATTCATACATGTGATGCTGATTTGGGGCCTGTGAAATTGTCCTGTGAAAGTGAGCATGCTACACCACCTGTTTGTGACTTGGGGAATGCTGAGATTTTTGACACCAATGATCTTATGCATGAGATCGAAATTTTGGAAAATGATGATTATGACATGGAGATTGATGAATTGTTCTATGCAGGTGAACATGATTTACCTTCTTTTTCTGACCTTAGGCAAGTGTGTGATGGTGCAAATGATCTTATACATGAAAACAACTTAGATGTACCTAATCTCTCTCCTAAGGCACAGATTGAAACTCCTCCACCAAACCTAGGTGTAGTTTGTAACAAAATTGCAAAACCAACTTTTCTGAAAATGCCTAATTTAGTCCTAGAGCTTTGTGCTTCCCAAGTCCTCTTGGACTATTTTGCATCAAAGTATAACACTTTTACGGAGCCACAGTTGGAATGTGTCTATCTGCCTGTTCTTAGCAAAACTCATTTTGAGTTAGACCTTTTGCATGATGTACCTTTAATTTTGCAAGATTTTGTGCTCACAAACACATCTGTTGACATGTTTAGGTTTGGGGGAAAATCATTCACTTGTGCAGCCTTACTTGCATTCTCATGTTATATTTGTGTAAGGCTGTTGATGTCTCTGCATATCGTCTTTTGGGTTGATCCTCAACTCTTTAGATTGTTGGTATATGGTGAATTTTCATTGTATATAATCCAGTAGGACTTGTTAAATTTTCTTTCTTGAATCGGTTGAGTCTTCTTGAGCATATATTGTGCTAATCCGATATGATCTCCGCTGAGAATGTTGGATTCTAGCCTTGACTAATGAAGCTCTAACCTTGCTCCCGCCGACATACCGGTAATCTCTTCCCTTTTCTCTACTCAACATAGTTCTCTGGGTATGTGACTGTTTAAAATTTTATCATTTGTTGACACATTGAGGACAATGTTTGATTTAGGTTTGGGGGTACATTTGCATATAGAGTTTTTAGTCTTTTATTTCAAAAAAAAAAAAAAAAAAAAAAAAAAATCAAAACTCTTGCATAAAAACCTCCAACTTTTAGAGATTTTAGAGTCACTAGCATGCTTCTAGCTATGTTTACATAGAGAGTCTGACCGAAATAACAGAACTTGGAAGTACTAGAAAACGCAATCGGGTTTCTTAGTTGATTAGAGCGTTAAAGTTGGATTTAACCATACTGTCTGGGGGCGAATTAGGTGTTGTTTAGATATTCGGTAGTAGAATTGTGATCACCCATAGTGGAGACTACCCATTTTACTTCAAGCGAGGCACCAACCTTCATTTTTTGCAACTTTCTAGAAAAATTTGTTAGAGTGTGTGTCACCGTACGTCAATTTAGGGTAGGAATGGTGAGCTACCCAACTTCGCACCACTTTCAGCACTATTTTTGATCTCTTGAGTGCTAATTTTGTCAATCATGAGGGTGACGTGTAAAGATGAAAACTCCTTCTAAATATCGATTTGCAGTTAACATCACGCTCTCTCCCTCTCAACAACATCAACAGACCCATAGAAACACATCATCGTCAGCAAGCGGAGCAACATCAGAATATTTGAAGGAAAAGTTGATATAGTCCAAGGTTTACGTGCAACAAAGGAAAGAAAAGAAAAGAAGATGAGAATTAATGAAGTTTGTGGAAAATTGAGTTTTATTGTTTTATTGTAATTCTAAAAAAAAAAAAAAAAAAAAAAAAAAAAAAAAAAACCAGGTGGGGGTCTACGTCCCATAGTTGTGGGTACTGTTTGGAGGCGTTTGGTATCTAAGGTTGCAGCCACGCACGTAGGTAAGGAAATGGAGGCCTATTTAAGCGATTATCAGTTTGGTGTTGGTGTGCAGTGTGGTGGTGAAGCTATTCTTCACTCGGCTAACCGTCTGCTAGAAGAATACGGTGAAACTGATTCGCGCACTATGCTTATGGTGGACTTCTCTAATGCTTTTAACTTGGTCGACATGTCTGCTATGCTTAGGGAAGTTAGATTAAGGTGCCCCTCTATTGCTTACTGGGTGGAGTTTTGTTATTCCAATCTGCACCTTTTTGTATTATTTGGATCATACCTTATTTTCTGCATGAAGGTGTGCGGCGGGGTGACCCCTCGGTCCCCTCCTTTTTGCTCTAACTCTTCACCCCCTTGTCCAAAAAATTGCAGAGCAATGTACTTTGGATCTCCAAGCCTGGTACCTCGATGACGGAACGCTGATTGGTGATACTTTGATGGTCTCGAAAGCCTTACAAATCGTTCAGCAGGAAGGGCATTCTCTGGGTTTGCATCTAAATATTTCGAAGATAGAGATTTATTGGCCGGTGGTTGACACTAGAGGGTTAGCTTTGGGAGTTTTTCCCGAAGGGATCAGTAGGCCAAAGAAAGGCGTTAAGTTACTTGGTGGCCGGTTAGTTTCGATCCACAATTTTGTAAGGACTTGGTTGTTAATAGGGTGCATAAGATCTTGGAGTTGATGAAAGCTATTAAGAAGCTAAAGGATCCACAATGTGAGCTGTTACTCCTACGGAACTGCAGTGGAGTCTCCAGACTCTACTTTTCTATGCGCACGGTCAAACCCGAATACTTGTCTAGTGCTCGGCCCCGTTGTATGATGAGAACTTGTTCGAATACTTACGGCAACTTCTTGTAGGTGATGGACCTGGTTTTGGGCTGCTACAACAGAGATTAGTCACTCTTCCTATCAAGCATGGGGGGATGGGGGTTTATACTATGAAAGACACCATGCAATATTGTTATGTGGCGTCTTATACACAGACAATTTCTCAGCAGCGCAATATCTTGCGACACTCCTATGTGGATGGTTCGAGCCCCAGTCTTGTTCACGCTTTGAGTGCATATAATCAGGTATGTGGTATTGTAGACTCACCACTCAGCATTGATGAAATCGCCCCCCTTTCTATGAGCTCCCTGGCGGTTAAATACTTCGATGCTGTGGTGAAGAAAATTCCCACTAGTTTTGATATGTCTGTACGTGATACGGTTTTGTGGCAATGCAACAAGTCTAAACATGCTCAAGATTATTTGCTTGCTATTCCCATTGATGGACTGAACCAAAGGATTGGACCTAGACAGTTTCAATCGGGGTGCGTTATATTTGGGCATCCCCCTTTTTGAGGTGGGTGATGTATGTTACGCATGTGGGCGGGAGATGGATATTTTGGAGATCATGTTGTACTGTTGTACCAAGGGGATTGGTCTTAAATTTCGACATGATCCCATACGAGACACTTTTCTTTGACATGTGTTATCGCGCAGGAGTCCCAGCCAGGAAGGAAGTATCGTTAGGGCTTATGTCTGATGATGGTTCGGCTTTGAGACCCGCTGACATTTTGGTTTATAATTGGTGTAATGGGCATAACATGTGTCTAGACGTTACGGGTGTCTCTCCCCTCACAGGTAAAGGGGTACATGCCTTTTCTCCGGGACAAGCGATTGCTAACGCTGTGGCCAAGAAGAATGCTAAATATTTTGATAAGTGTTCATCTCAAGGTTTCGGTTTTGGTGTCCTTGCTTTCACAACTTTAGGGGAGTTGGGTAGTGACACGATTGATTTTTGAAGAGATTGCGTAATTACATGGCCAGTCATGATGCGAATGTCAAGGTTGGAGATTTTCTTTTCAATAGGTTAGGTGTCGTCATTCAAAAAGGGATTGGAGCTCAACTTGTTGCGAAACTCCCATCCACTCCTTTCTTTTGATGAGGATTAATAAATTTATATTTAAAAAAAAAAAAAAAAAAAATTTATTTTTTTAAAGTTCAGAAGTTCGTCACCAACAGTTGAAGACCGAAGATCGAAGATTGAAGACGTTTCTATGGTTCATATGAGAGAATGATGTTAATTGCCGATCAGGTGAGAAGGTAAGTGAGTACTCCCATCCTTGCTAATGGTTGATTTCCTTTCTTAGAGATCATCAGAAAAGATTCTTTTTGTCCACACTTTTGTGGAGTCTCCGTGAAATTATTTCGGAAGGTTATCCTTCTTACCTTCAACGTGTGCGGGATTTCTCTCTTTATTCCCCTGCACACATGAGAGACTAAAAAAGCGATCTTTGTGAGTGCAATTATCATAAAACCCTAATGGTGAGGCGAAGTCGAGGCTTATGATCACAATCGAATCCGAATTCTTTCATATGGTATGGTTACTTCTCGCTCAACACTTAAGGATGAGAATGCGTTCTTTGGTAGTTCTAACTTCTTGTTACTAGCATGCGAAACTCTATGTCCTCATAGCTCCTTGGATGCTTGAGACTCTTTTACACTCGAAGTTGGAGAAGGTTCTGTGGGTACACCTCTGGTAAACCCTCACGAGACTACAACTCGTCCACAAGGGACACCTAGGGGTATTAAAGGCTTAGTGCATACGCTAAATGCATTCGAGAGACCAGCGACAGTGGTATAGTTAGGATTTCCTAATTTTGTTTCACTTGAGGACAAGTAAAATTCAGGTTTGGGGGTATTTGATGAGTGCCAAATATTGCATATTTCTACACCTATTTATTGGCATTTAGCTCATCTTTTGTGTTGAAATCGAGATATTATCCAGATTACGTATTTTCTTTGTTTTCAAGAATAAATATTTGTATTAATTAATTTTTTGTTTTTAGGTAATAAATAAAGTTCGGAGAATCAGAGGAGCCAAAAGAGCAGAAAATTGGAGGCAAGCGTCTATGGAGCAGAAAGCCAAATCCCGCGCGCACATCAGTTGCAACCCAACAAGGAGCAACCCATCTACAAGACATGGGCTTGAGCTATCCAAGACCCGGCCCGTGACCGGATCCGAGCCCGTCCCTTCCAAGCCGTTAGATCGATCCACTTCCATCCTACGGTTGCATCGGGCCACGCATCGGATTCACCGAGATCAACGCTCGCTTCGGTGGCTCATCAAACCTTGATGCTCCCGCTCCACACCGAATTGGCCTATACCCTTCCCATCGAACCAAACACACCTTCCCCCATTTCTCACTTCCATTCTCTCTCTCTCCCACGACCGGTTTGAGAACCCATCTTCTTCCCCTTACCTCCTCCCTCTCCCGACAAAATCATAGCTATCAACACCACCATCCCTTTCCCCGACACCAACACAACCATAGCCACCTACCACGCCACCCTAGTTCCAACCATCTCTTTCGCCTTCTCCCTTACCCTAGAAGCTCGGTTGGAGATGGTTGGAACTAGGGTTTCTACAACAACCCATGCATGGAGCTCCGAGACGACTTGATAGAGGAGAGCACGATTCGAGAGGGTATGGGCGAATGGGTTTGCTTTTAATTTTTGTTTTGAAGAGAATTAGGGTTTGGTATTTGCTTGTATAAATATGTGGAGTGTGTATGTTAGAAGGCATGCTGGATTAGCGAGCACCAACTCTAGTTTAGGTTGTATTTTACTTATTTTGTTAATGTTCTAATTCGAAGAATCTGGGGTTGGGATGAAACCCTTGATTGCATGCTAAGATCGGTCACTATCTCTTTATTGTTCTTGTTATGCTTCACTATTTTAGAAAGATTGAATTAGCTATTTGAGCACATGAACCCGTGATTAGGTGTACCGTAAGAAGACATCTAATACTAGGGGGAGTGTGTGAGATTAGCAATACATCACCCATGGTATTCTTCCCTGGAATGAATCAAGACTATAAATTGACTAGGAATTGCCTTAGCATAGGATCGGTGGTGGATTGTTTTGCCCTAGTGCTTTTCCAATTTACTTGTTACCTTAGAATCACAGTCAGAATCTCAGCTAGTCGTATCGACAACCAAAGCAACTATAATTGTTACACTACTCACCTGAAATCAAGTTAGGAAGCCTTTGATCGACTTACGCACCTCCATTTCCCTGTGGATCGACCTGTACTTGCTTTGTCTCCAATAGACACTGTGCACTTGTAGTTTTAACGTAGGAAAATCACTTTTAAAGACCTACCAAATACTTCACAAGATTCTTATAACACTATCCAAGCTCTTGTTAGACAACCAGGTACTACTGCAATTCAGTATCCTCCTCAGGCCATTTTCCACTTTTATATACTCTCTAGCATGCTACCTTCGCTTGTTGAGGGTTTGTAGAGAGTCAACATACTTGGACATGATTACGGGTGTTGGTCACGCTAATGATATTTTGTTACTGTTTATTTCCAAGGAGTTTACATATCATTTGGTGCTTAAATTATCAGTGCCCAAGATTGTTAGAACTCAATGGTGTTATTGGGAAATTAGTCCTTGTCAGCGTCCTAAGTTGCTTACATCTGAAGTCTTTTGGAAAATGCTGCGACGAGAGAGAGTTAAGTTGACAGTTGAGCACGTAGGTTGGAGTTGTATGAACATATATTTTTATGTTTGGAATTTTCCTTCCGGATGTAGCCAAGTGAAGGCTCCTCTGTACTCAACCGGGAAGAATCAGGACTCGACATATTCTCCTATAAAGATGATGGAAATCCCAATTTTGCTCATTGTGATTCCACATGGGTTGAATGTAGAAAAAATGGGTTGAATTCAAGTCTTGCTCTTGGTAACTAAGATTCTACACAAGTTGGTGAGAGTAGAATACTTAAGGTGGAAATTCAGAAGGGGCTCATTTTTGCACTTTCCAGTACCTACACCTGTGATTTATAGAGCTCTTAGTGTTGCCAAGACAGTTCAAACGGTGAATCCAAATTGTGTTGTGTTTGTTTTGCGGACTTTAGCTCATATTCAACATGAGTGTTTTTACTACTACCACCTGTGGTTTATGGGGTTTCAACCAGTGCAACGTTATTTCAAACTAGAGTTTGATAGCATGATAATGGTACCTCCATTCAGGCTCATAGTGGTTCACAATCCAAAGGTATTCCTAACAATACATCAAGCTGCAAGTAATGAAGATACGCCACTGTTTGGTTTTGCGGAGAACACAGGCATTGCATTCTGCAAGGAAGGAGACAGTTGGTTATTGGGCCTGGTTTTGGAAGTGTGTACGAGCCTCACATGTGTATTCATTGGCATTATTGTTACTGTGCTTCTCATGTGTATTCCAGGGGGCTACGACGACCACAAGTGGAGGGGAATCTATCGACTACAGACACATTTGGTGCTTCTCCAGGTAACGCAGGCGCGGTCTCCCCAACTTTTGGTGCTTCACTCAACTTCCATCCTTGTGGACAAGGATGTTTTCAAGGGGAGTGGAATGTCACAGTGTAGAATGTAGGGGCTGCCAGGACGTGTACCATTAGTATATATTTAGGAGTGCCCATATAATAATACTTGTTTGTCTTTAGTAATATTCAGTCAGGTGTAATGGTTGGTTTAGATTAGCCCACCTGGAGTGTTACTGGACGTTGGATATCGAGAGAGTGACCTAGATTTATATACTCAAGTATCTGTAATGAAACTCTTATCCAATTTATAAAAATATATTATCTGATCGTTATTTCGATTTATGGCCGCGTTCTCTGAACCAGGTGGCTTGATTCGTGAGAATCAAGATATTTCTATCAATTCTTTTGCTCAATCTGTTGTGACATGACAACATATATCTTATATAAGATTATTTCCAAGCACCTCACCGATCGTTTAAAACCTATCAGTGGTAAGATAGTTTTTCCATGGCAAAGCGATCTTTGTACAGTAGAAATATCGCAGACAATACAATTATAACGCATGAAGTCATTGACTACACGAAACGGAAATGAAAAGGATTTTAAGGAGTTTTTGGAGTCAAATTGGATATGTCTAAGGCTTTCGACCGTATGTAGTGGTCTTTTTTAATGCAAATCATGCAAAAAATTGGTTTTTGTTCTCACTGGTGTCAGCTTATTCATCAATGCACCATCATAGTATCTATTTCACTTTTGGTTAATGGTTCACCGGCTCCATCTTTTTTCGCTAGTCAAGGGCTTCGATAAGGTGATTCATTATCCCCATACTTATTAATTATCAGTATGGAGGGCAGTAGTAGACTCTTACAACATGCTCAATTTGACGGTCTTATCAAAGGTGTCAAACCAGCAATACACGTCCAACCTATCACACATCTATTTTTCGCCGACGATTACCTATTATTCATTATGGCTAAAGGTAAGTATGTTCAGAATTTAATGGCAGTAGTTAACACATTTAGTCTTCAATCTGGCCAGCTGATCAATTACACCAAGTCTAGTGTATGTTTTAGCAACAATCTTTCTTTAGCAGCTCGTGAAGATATTTTAAGCATGCTCCGGATGCAACTTAACTAGAAGTATCTGGGGATCAATTTATTCACCTCAAGAAATAAAACTCAGTGTTTCACCCATATATTATAGATAAGATGAAGTTAAGATTACAAGGATATGGCAAGACAAACTTATAAATCAAGGAGGGAGATCCACTCAAATATAAGCAGTTATCAGCAATATGGCAAATTTTCATATGAACTAATTTCTTATGCCACAATCTACAATTCACTCCATAAATAAAATTCAGAGGAAGTACTGGTGAACAAAAATGCATCCAAAGGAAATTATTACAAAGCATGGACTTCATTAAGTTTATTGAAGTGGCTTGGACGTTCGGATTTAGGAATCCTCACTTTTTTAACCTGGCTATGTTGACGAAATCAACCTGGAGATTAGTAACGAAACCTAATGCTCCTTGGGCACAACTTCTTAGAGCCAGATATTTCAAAGACAAGGATCCTCTCTATGCTGATCTACCTATAACTGGTACTTGTATATATAGGAGTATACTTCATTGACTATAGATTGTTAGGCAATATTACATTTGGATTGTTGATGATGGTACTTCCATTCATCCTTGGAATCATAATTGGTTATCTACGACAGCTCTTATTCCATTATATCAGGATACACAACATTCTCCAACAACTCTTTCTCATTTTATTGATAATCACGGGTGGAATGATTTCAACTTCAAGCTTACTTTACCCCTGAACATAGGACTCATATCCAACAGATTCGGCTGTTTCCCGATACTAAAGAGTTGCTACAGTGGCCTCTCACAAAATCTTGGCATTTTCTGTAAGTTCTACCTACAAACATCTTATTTTGCAACACCAACAAGCTATGTCTATTTCAACCCCCTTTTCAGAAACTTTTGGATCAAAATTTGGCACTTGTACAAACTGCAGCTCTTCATATGGAACGTATGCCACAATATCCTTTCAATTAATGTTGTGTTATTCAAGTATTCATCAGATCAAGTTCAAATCTGTCCTATGTGTTACTGAAATTGAAACTGCCATCCATCTTTTTATACATTGTACGTTTCCCGAGCTATTTGGTTTACAATTTCTGATTATATTACATTAGAAACCTTGCTCGGTCGAACAAGCATTACTATCTCAAGCTTGTTTGTCGGTGTTAGTGATCAAAACTATAAGCCTTGATTTCTAGTCTACTTATAGATGTCTCGGACTAGGATAGATTGTGTAGTTGAGCATTATACTTCACGGCGTTCATCAATTGAAGACGAAGAACTACTAAGGAGAGCTTGTGGAACTTCATCAACAAAAGGTATGTGGAGACTAAAACTCATCTATCACTTGGAAAGTCTATTTCTACTCTATCTCCTATATTGAGACATAAGTCGTAGTGCTATATAGTTATGTATTATGCACATTTGATATTTCGAGCTGAGTTTAACTAAACACATATTTCGAGAAATATGTGTTGGTAAACTTTCGCTTCAACCAAGTTCATCTTATATTCTTGACGAAAGTCAAAAGATGATCATGTGAAAATCGCCGAGTAACATCTTACATGGTTTGTGTGATACAATCATTTGGTGTAGACTTGGAATGTTTCGTTATGATTATTTCAATAACTTGAAAATTGCTTTGATGTTAATAGTGTGTGAACGGTTATTGTCATCCTCTAAGAAAGTTTCAATGATTAAAATAGAGTTTAGAACACTTAACCAACATTGGATTATAAACATGTTATGCACTCTTGCATATATGTAATCCATGTCCGGGAACCATAGTATGCATACCCGTATGCCTACCCGTTGGTTTGAGAAGTCCAGGAACCTAAGTACACGTACCGTACGCGTCTTGGCGTAAGGTTCAGTCCAGGAATTTCTGGCAGGTTTGGAGGTATGCGTACACGTTCGCATACTGGCGAAAACCAAACTTGGTCCGGTTACTTAAGTATGCGTACCCGTTTACATACTTGAGTGGTTAAAGTTCTAAAATCGGTTGTGACATGAAATATGTTGTGATGTCACAACAGATTGAGCAAAAAAATTGATAGAAATATCTTGATTCTCACGAATCAAGCCATCTCGGTTGAAGGAGAACTTTGAGCCATAAATCGAATTAACGATCAGAAAATGTATTTTCATAAATTGGATAAGAGTTTAATTACGAAAACTTGAGTATATAAAGCTAGGTCACTCTCTCGATATCCAACGGCCAGTAACACTCCAGGTGGGCTAATCTAAACCAACTATTACACCTGACTGAATATTACTAAAGACAAACACGTATTATTATATGGGCACTCCTAATTATCTACTAATGGTACACGTCCTGGCAGCCCCTACATTCTACACTGTGACATTCCACTCCCCTTGAAAACATCCTTGTCCACAAGGATGGAAGTTGAGTGAAGCACCAAAAGTTGGGGAAAAGCGCTGCGTTACGGAGAAGCACCAAATAATGCGTAGTCGATAGATTCCCCCCCACTTGTGGTCGTCGTATCCCCCTGGAATACACATGAGAAGCACAGTAACAATAATGCCAATGAATACACATGTGAGGCTCGTACACACTTCCAAAACCAGGCCCAATAACCAACTGTCTCCTTCCTTGCAGAATGCAATGCCTGTGTTCTCCGCAAAACCAACCAGTGGCGTATCTTCATTACTTGCATCTTGATGTATTGTTAGGAATACCTTTGGATTGTGAACCACTATGAGCCTGAACGGAGGTACCATTATCATGCCATCAAACTCTAGTTTGAAATAACGCTGCACTGGTTGAAACCCCATAAACCACAGGTGGTAGTAGTAAAAACACTCATCTTGAATATGAGCTAAAGTCCGCAAAACAAACACAACAGAATTTGGATTCACCGTTTGAACTGTCTTGGAAACACTAAGAGCTCTATAAATCACAGGTGTAGGTAATGGAAAGTGCAAAATTGAGCCCCTTCTGAATTTCCACCTTAAGTATTCTACTCTCACCAACTTGTGTAGAATCTTAGTTACCAAGAGCAAGACTTGAATTCCAACCATTTTTTCTACATTCAACCCATGTGGAATCACAGTGAGCAAAATTGGGATTTTTATCATCTTTATAGGAGAATATGTCGAGTCCTGATTCTTCCCGGTTGAGTACATAGGAGCCTTCACTTGGCTACATCCGGAAGGAAAATTCCAAACATAAAAATATATGTTCATACAACTCCAACCTACGTGCTCAACTGTCAACTTAACTCTCTATCGTAGCAGCATTTTCCAAAAGTCTTCATATGTAAGCAACTTAGGACGCTGATAAGGACTAATTTCCCAATAACACCATTGAGTTCTAACAATTTTGGGCATTGATAATTTAAGCACCAAATGATATGTAAACTCCTTGGAAATAATCAGTAACAAAATATCATTAGCGTGACCAACACCCGTACTCCTGTCTAAGTATGTTGACTCTCTACAAACCCTCAACAAGAGAAGGTAGCATGCTAGAGAATATATAAAAGTGGAAAAATGGTCTGAGGAGGATACTGAATTGCAGTGGTACCTGGTTGTCTAACAAGAGCTTGGATAGTGTTATAAGAATCTTGTGAAGTATTATGTAGACCAAGTTGAAGCTACGAGAGAATATCACCACAATTTTGTCTCGACACTACACACCCAACTAATATATCAAGGAAGAGAATTTCAAACTGCGCAAGCCTTCTGAACCACACGCAAATGAGCCCATCAACATAATTTGCAGCAATCTGATTACAAATCCCAGTTTCACAAAACATATTACCCTGCCAACCAGTTGAGAACAACTTGTATTTCCACCGCAAGAACTCAATCCACAATAACACATTTAGAATGCGAGTCATATGGTGTAAGAACTTATGTGAAGGACTTGGACAGTGCCATCTCGAAAGATAAACAAATCTATTTGGGAAGGGAAGAATCCGTAAGAGAAGTATCCTGAGAAATTGAATTACCAAAAAATTTTGTTGCACTTCTTTCTGTTTATGTATACCAGCGCTGACTTTGAACCAGTCACCGGAGGAGACTTGTGCAGCATCAGGTAGACCTAGTTGGTGAAAACATGAATTAAGATATTGAACCCATTAGGACATGTTCGAATAAATCCCGTTGGAATGCCAGTCTTGTACTAATATTGTCTTGCGAATAAGCACGCAAGGAAGTTGAAACTCCAGCAAAAAATTTTGGAGCACATCACTATGGCCATCAACTATAATCATGAGTAACTTCACATGAAAAAGCTTTGCAGAAATAGACAAGAGTATATCGTCTTCTTCCTCATTCAAACTCCACCATGGGATACAACAAAAATATTCAAGATCACCAGCTGGATTAAAGACTTGAAGCATTTGGGAAGGTAACTTATCTGCTGGTACGTGAACTCCATTACTCTCGACAACAAACGGTAAGCACAGAAAGTGGACTGCAATCATCTCAAGTAACTCACATATTAGCTGGGAGAAAAAATTTTCTGCTCGAAACTTGTTGTTGATAAACACTGTAAAGCTTGCAAGTCGTTTTAGGAGAGAATTACAAAGGTGCATTTGATAAAAACCATGTGAGAAGGCCGTTGAAGTACTGAATGGGTATTGTACACGTTGAACCTTGAGATTACAAACTGCAAAATAACAATAACACAGAAAATTCTCTTTCGTTGCTCCCTTCTGCACATATAAGCCCCTCTTAACTTGTAACAATAATTCATTATGTGGAAGTAATTGGTACCCTTGTTTTGAAACAAGCTTAGAAACAATTTCATCTGTGTAATTATCTATCATAATTGACCCAACAAGAACTAGCTCATAAGAAGTATTAGCATCAACACCAAATTTATAAGTGTCAACAACAGAAAAATACCCTTTAAGAATACCGAATATTTTGCCACGATCATATATCCTGTTATTGCATGGCTCGGTTGAACCCACCAAGCGTTGGTATGTCAAGTTTGGTTGTCATATTTTAGTGAATCAAATCTCATGTTAAGAGTCGCTTGATTATGTACTAGAGTTAAACTTCTTATAGGTAGCTTGAAAGTATTAGGATATGAGACATTACAAGTATTGCGAAGACTTGAAGATGTGAAGAAGCAAGGAGCTACAACGACAACAATTATCCTTCCACTTGAGGTTAGTGATATTTGATTTGAACTATTTTATTCCCTAACGTATCTTTCAAGTCGTGCATATTGAAAACATAACTGCGAAGCATATTTGAACTCTAGATAGATATAGTATTAAGGAATACAATACGAGGTTTATTGCTTAACCATTAAACTTTGTAGATAAGACATCGCCATAATCATTTGAATGGTATTGTGATTATGTATGGGTATGAGGTGAGGATTTCATCCTAGGGAACAATGTTTACATGTGTTCTAAGGAAGTAAGTTCATAAACTTGTTTGTGAACCGAAAAGGAAATTGCCAGGTGTTATTGGTTTTGTTATTAATTGCATATCTTATGAACAACCAATATGGGTGATAGAGTATAACCGCTCACAACTTGTTGTGTTCTTGGTAGAACTGTTCACAAAGGCATGCCTTATGTATTGGTATAACTTTTATTAGTAAAACCGATCTTAAGTAATCACCTGTGGTATGATCGGATTTTGTATGTCTGACCTTGTAAGGGAAGGGAACCAATCCTTGCAAGGTAAAGGGAACCGATCCTAGTAAGGGGAAGGGAACCGATCCTAGTAAGGGGTGCAGTACATCAAAGGGAACCGATCCTTGTATGGGGTGCAACAAGGTTTATAGCAGAAAGGGGAACCAATCCTATGGACATGTGCAACACATATAAGTTAGATACCATATATATGTGGGGAACCGATCCTAGTACCTAGTCAACCGAACTTTTGGGAAGCTAGTGTGACTATGCACAATACTCACATGAAGGTTGAACCGAAACTTGTTTTGGTAGAACCGTAAACCCATGATTGTGATTGAATGTTGGTTTGATCAATCACATATTTCATGAAAGTCAGATGAACCAATTCTAAACTTGTTTGGAAGTGTGGCAAATCGGTTTCAAGGTTGTAAGTGTGAAAGAGAACTTACAAAGTTAAGATGTCGACAAACTTTGAACACGTGTTGTGAATGTTTATTTCTATAATTGTTCAAAGATATTCCTTAACGTCTAAGGGAAGAGAATCCCAGGATTGAAACATAAGTAAGTTAAGAATCTTTTAATTAAGGTTATTAATTTCATTTTGTAGGGAAATTACAGAATTAGTAATGTGCATTTACTAATTAGATTTTCCGAGAGATTTCGATCGTTATTTTTGGATAGCATTTCCAGGAATTATGAAAACCGAATCTGTACTTTTATGAACATCTTGAGAATATTTTCGGTTTTTGAAATTCCTTGGTGTCCAAACTTCCTTGTCTATAAATACACGAAGTTTGCCTTTCTAGCAAACTAATCCTTCGTAATAACAGATTTACTCTTTTGTTGTTGTTACTGGTGTAGCCGCCTATCCGGAGAGGAGAGTAACCTAATTAGGCGAAATCTCTTACGGCCTCTCAATTTAAAGTCTTCTTTTGGATTGAGAAGCTCCAGCTGTGACCGTTGGTGGGAAACTAGATAATTGCGGTTTATCTTTGTTTTCGATTGATTTGATTGACTAACGGTGGTTGAAATCGATTGCACTTAGTGTGTTTATTCTTGAGAATCTTCTCTTCGATATAAGATTCACTCAAACTAGTTCGAGTTTCGACAAGGATCTTTAGACTGTTGTTAGTTCTAAAGACGATCTTGTGATAATCCATTGTTTAAGACTCCGTTCTGTGCGTGATTGATCACAAGAGATTCAAGTGATTGTGTGCAGGTTTTTATTGAAGATTTAAGAAGATTTGAAGACAAATAAGATATTGAAGATCTGACTTGGGTTTTATAATCTTTGGTGTGCACAATACTTGTTTCGGTAAAATATGATCCAATTAATAATCGGTTTATCCTTGTGGTAGATTGGATTGATTAATTGAATAAATCGACATCAATACGTTTCCTTGTGATTAAAGGTATTGATTGTCTTAATCTTAAACGATTACCTTTGGGTGATTGAACATAAGATAGATCTAAGGACCCGACAAAGGAGTTTATGTTAAGTGAACTATATGGTTAGTTACTTGGTCTCAACTATACGAAGTTAGGTGTAATTTTGTGTAGCCGCTTAATCCCGAGAGTATTCAATTCTGGACAAGGTCCCGGGGTTTTTCTGCATTTGCGGTTTCCTCGTTAACAAAATCTTGGTGTGTCATTTACTTTTATTTTCCGCATTATAATTATTTTATTATAATTAAAGTAGATCACACAAACGTTAATTCCTATTTACTTGATAAGCAATCCTATTGTGTTTGGTTAAGTTCGAACCTTTGTATCAAGTAAACATACTTCGTTGTTGTATTGTCTCGATCTCGTATCCATAGACGATCACACGAAGTGTGAACTGATTAGTTGCATTGTCTCGACTCAGTCCATAGACATCACTTTCAGAGAAAGGACTTATAGGTAGGAAATTTTTTAGCTTTAGGTATATTTGGGTACCCTCGCCTTTTCAATTGGTATCAGAGCAGGCAAACACGAAAAGATCTTACAATCTGTGTTTGGTGCGATCCAACCTATAAGAATGAACTCGAGTTCTCATGAATCGACTTCAATTAATGTGCCGCCAAGATTTGACGGAACAAACTATCTATGGTGGAAATATGCTATGAGATCTTTTCTTCAATCACGAGACTTTAATACTTGGCTATTAGTCGTCGATGGTTATACTCTACCAAAGAGAGAAAATTCAGAAACTGAGTTTAAACACTTAGGAGAGTTTTCGAATGAAGAAAAGGCACTTGCAAAGCAGAATTTAGATGGTTTGAATGCTATTATTCATGTTGTAAGTCGCGACCTACAACATCATGTGTCAACATGTCAAACTTCGAAAGAAGCTTGGGATAATCTTCAGATCGTATTCGAAGGAAATTCTTCAGAGAAAGAAGCTAGACTTCAAACCCTCACTTCCGAGTGGGAAAACCTTCGAATGGATGACAAGAACACTTTTGAGGAGTTTCACATTAAACTCTCTGAGATAATTAATGCCTCTTTCTCGTTAGGAAAGACTATTTCTAAAAGGATATAGTATGCAAGATTCTCAGATCGTTGCCATCTAGATACGATTCTAAGAAGCATGCAATCATAGAAGCAAATGATCTTTCAACTCTCACACGAGGCACACTCGTTGGTAAGTTAAAGATCTTTGATCATGAATCACAGTCTATTCAAAGTAAAGGAATCGCTTTTAAAGCAAAAGTTCCAAAAACTTCAATGGAAAGGAATAGACAATTTGGATGATTCAAATGAGCAGTTGCGAGAAATTTCGATGATGAGATTGAACAATCTTTGTCATTAATTACTAGACAGTTTCGAGATCTCTTAAAGAAAAGAAACAAGAGATTCGTTAAGGATACTTATCGATCTTCTCGACCGCATGATCGAGTTCCTGTCAAAAAGGATCAGGAAGAAGATGATGAATATCAGCCGCAGTGCTTCAAGTGTAAAGGGTTTGGTCATATTGCTAAAGACTTTCCCAATCTTAAGAAATGCACTGGGAGCAAGGCATTGGCTGTAACTCTAGATGAGTCATCCGATTCATATAATTTTGAAGAAGAGGAAACAGTTGTTGTTGCATTAGTTGTCAATCTTATTCCTTCCCCCACCACTAGTGATTTACCCATTCTAAGAATGGACATGTCTTCCGATGTTATTAAATCATCTAATAGTGAAGGGATAAATAAGACAAGATGCAAAAACTGTCTTAAAAACAGAATTGCTAAAAGTTGCGTTTGCAATTTCAGTCTATCTCAAGGTACTTCATTGGTTCGAGGTAATAGAAAGAGATCTTTTCATACTATACTAGATCAAGAACACTCTGGTTGTTCAAAATTCCATAATGAGAGAAAATCTCATACTAATGCCACTTGATCGGTATTAGAATTCTTTCCTCATCTTGTGTGCCAAATTTGAGTGAGAAAGAAGAAAAAAAAAAATCAAGGCACTTTTGTGTAGATTATGGAAATAATATCTAGTATTTGATGATATTTGATATATTCGTATTTTTTAGGAATATTATATTTTCGGAGGTATGAAAAATATAAAAAGATTCTTCTCCTTTTTGATCATTCCTTGTCCGAACTATGGGTCTGGATCAAATGGTTTCTCTGGAGAAGATGCAAGATCAGAAAGATTATCTTAAATCTAAGTCCGGTTATCTCTTGACATTAAGGGTAAAATCAGAAAGGGAGATTGGCTTAGCAAGAAGGAAAGAGAGAATCCTCTGAAGAAAGATCAGTGTATTGAGGCATTGACACACTTTTGTGTTCAATCGAAGACAGAATTACATGCTCTTGCAGAATCCTTCACGAAAATTTCTCATCTGCAAGAGATTCTGGTCAAAACAAGGCTTTATACTTGAAGAAATTCAAAAAGTCAAAAAGTAGTAATGCACCTTCATTCGGTTATGACATGAAGGACTAGGTTGCAAGGAAAATAGACATCAATTTTTGATTTCTTTCATTAATTGTATTGGTCTATTATGAATAAAATTATTTGTTTGAGTAATTTTTCTTGTGATAGTTTTTAGTTTACATAGGTTGTGCTTAATTGCTTTTACCTTATTGCTATATATATTTATGGGATGTTTGATTTCGGTTTTACTACCTTAATATTCGATCTCATATTGTGAACCCTCATGGTTTGGGTGACTTTTTGATTTAGCGGGATTAAGGTCTAGCCCTAGTAGGTAGGTTTTATCAAAGGATTATGATGGGTTCTAATAGAAACAATATGTGAAAAAGTCACAATATGTTGAATCGGTTTTGGTTTAGCATAAAAGCATATGTGTTTCGACGGTTTTCAACTTTTGCTTGCAATTGTTAAAACCGGTTTTCAACCTTTCTCTGGTAAAGGTTGAGGTGTGTTGTTATTCTTTTGTTCACGCATAAGGATGACAACGTGGTGATATTTCGATATCATTTCTCCCTGAACGAAGATGTAATCATATTGGAGAAGTGGATGCGAAATTTGAGGTAACAATCTTGTTAGTTAATTGTTTTCCTGTTTAAGAAAAACCTAAGTTTATATTATATATATTTGTTGCTTTTGCTTAACAAAATTTCGGTTCAATTGATATTTATTCCATGATGTGTGTGTGGATGTGTGTTTCAATTGGTTCCGGTTAAGAAAAACTATTGTTATCTTGCTTTATTGTGTGGTATCAATTGTTTAGGCTTACAAAAAATTCGGTACAATTGATGTGTGTGTGTGATTCAATTGGTTCCGGTTAAGAAAAACTTTTGTTATCTTGCTTTTGTATGGTATCAATCGTTTAGGCTTACAAAATTACAGTGCAATTGCGGTGCTTATAATGTCTATGTTGTTTCAATTATTTCCGGTTGAGGTGAATAATTATGCAAGTTGATTTATTTTGGTTTGTATGAATTATTTATGGCTTAATGAAATAATATGTGTATGGGATGAGTTGTTTAGTCCAATTCGATTCCGGATAAGAAACTAAGTTAATTATGATCTTAGTTAGACTTATCAAAGTGAGGTTTCGGTTATTCAAGTCTAATAGAACGCCTAAACAAGAAATGCTAGTTAACTAACCTAGTACTTGTCTTGTTTAAAATTGAAAGGTCTAAGTTTATGGATAATTAGAACCTGATGAGAAAAATGGAGTTTATCTTTATTTTGGTCTTATCGAATTAAGCGGTTGTTTTTGAACAATCGGTTTAGCAAAGGACTAATATGCTTAGTTGTTTTTGGTTTGCTAAACTAAATTGGAAAAATTGTTTCGGGCAATCGTTTCCTTGGTAACATATCAAAATAAGACTACTTTTAGTTTCGGTTTTGATATTGGTTATCAGAATATGATGTGTGGTACCCTCGTGCCTAACTCTACGGAGTTTGCAAGTCTATTACGAGATTTGTAAGATTCTTTTCGTGTTGTCCTTTATTTTTCGTTTCTTTGTCATTTTTGTGACAAAAAGGGGGAAATATATGGAGTAAACAGTGAAGTGGCATTGATATTTATATTGATTGGCATCGCTAGGGGAAAAGAACATTGGTACTTGAATGTTTTTATCTAACGAAAGAGTGAAAGCCTGCTAAGGGGGAGTATCATGTCATATGATTGGTATAACAAAGATGTGCGGATTGAATATCTAACTATCTTCCTTAGGGGGAGTAATAGCTTTGTTATTATAATGTCAATAAAACTCATGTTAAGAGTCGGTTGATTATGTACTAGAGTTAAACTTCGTATAGGTTAGCTTGAAAGTATTAGGATATGAGACATTACAAGTATTGCGAAGACTTGAAGATGTGAAGAAGCAAGGAGCTACAACGACAACAATCATCCTTCCACTTGAGGTTAGTGATATTTGACTTGAATTGTTTCATTCCCTAACGTATCTTTCAAGTCG